>NSDO01000194.1:116185-162707 GCA_002286825.1 Lagenidium giganteum | reverse complement strand
GCTGCTCGACGGGGTCAACTGGCTTGTTTCTTGTGGCTTGTGAGCATACCAAGGTGAGTCGAGACCACATCCGTGCGCTAGTCGGGGTTGCTGCTGGTTCAGGTCAATTGGATTTCGTCAAGAAGCTCGTCCCAGCTTGGACTCGGGACGTCGCGCGCGAGGATCTACTCGCAGCGTCACAGCGAGGGCATATTGACGTGGTGGAATACGTCATGGACCGAGTGAATTGCAGTGTCGTCACGAAGTGACGACTCCTTAGTTCATGGACTCGAAGGCGGGACTAGAACTACTCACCACTTCAGCAGCTGACGATTCCCACGTTTGGCTGCTCTATTGCGTCGAATTTATCATAGGCAGCTCTCGGTGATTGACTGAGTAGAACGTCAAACGTAACCTGGAAAATATCAACTGTGGATATCCTATTTGCTCAAGGTCGCACTGCCCTGTTCGCAAAGTCATAGTTTGCTTCGGTTGTTTCAATGTGAGATGGTCCCGAGAGACAAGTAAATGGAATATGATGCATTCTGGCCCAGCTGAGCTACGTTCCTTGTTGAGAAGGAATCTCGAGGACTTAGTACGGTCGAGCTCGATCTTTCTGCACGAGTCGAACTGGCACGCTTACTTTGACTCGTCGGCTCATCGACAGCGAGACCTCGACAGAGATTCGAAAGCCCAGCGAGTGGACGAAGTACGAGCTCATACTCGGTAACAAGCGCTTGATCCCCGGGATTGGAAACGTAAGTCAAATCGGTTTACCGTTGACGATCTCGTCAACGATCTTCTTCTCGAAGAGGTGTTTGACGACGATGTTCGTTTGCTTCTCGATGGGATGCTCGCCGACGCGGCTTTGGATTACCTCCATGTCTTCATACAGCACACAACGAATTCCACTCACAGATGTTTTCGATTCGTTGTCAATGATCGCTGTCAGGACGACGTCCGAAGGAAACACCACCACATCAGATCGTAACTCCATTCGCACGTGACACTGGCCTTGCTTGAAGAGTCCAAAAGCACGCACGAGCTGACTAGCGGATGCGGCTTGAGGCTTGGGAATCATTGCTTGTGGGTTTGGCTTGATGATAAGCGGCAGCGTTTCAACAAGATTGGCGTGAAGCAGGCCTTTACGGACGAGTTTGACCGTCATCTCGTAGTCCATGTTCACCCGAACCGAGTCCATAGAGCCTAGAACCACACTGCTGTAGGCAAACGTCGCTGGAAGATCTTTTGGAAGCTCGAACGAGAAGAGGTGCAGCGATTCGCCTGGGGTCAACGCGTCAAGGAGCTCGCAATGCATATCGACCGAGAAATGCTCGTGCGTTTGCCCAGTGGCAAATCGGTGTGCACCGCGGATTTCATCCCATTTGAGGTGCTCCGTACCAGTGAGGGTGATGACAAGNTCAGTCTGAGGAGCCAAGAACTGAGGACCCGCGCACGTTCAAGATGTCGAAGACCAAGAAGAAGGCCCAAGACGCCGAAGAACGTGCCGGTTTTGTGGCAGAGAGTGGCTTAGTCCCCACGGACAAGGCCAGCCCTCCACCACAGATGCTTGACCAGCCAATTTGGGCCACAGCCAACTTGGAGTGGTGACCAATGTGGACCCTTGACCAGCATGAGCATGGCTGTTGGCTTCACTGGTCGATTCACAGCATGACGACCTCGCAATCAGGAATGACGGTACTTAGGCGGGACGGGCGGCCTTTATGTCGACCTGTCGTGAACACGTGCTTCCGTCGTAACCACTTGATTGGCCGGGAATTTTCTTTCCCGCAGCCGCTCTACCACACCGTCAACAACTTCTTGGGGCATGACAAGGCCAGCATCGGCAAAGGATCATTTGACTTGAGCACTTTCGGTCTGCCAACCCTTCGATGCTGCATTGTATCCTTCTTTAGGTATGGCAACTGATTGATGTTGCTCGCACCGCACTTGAAGGATCTCGATCATGCACGCTGCCATGGTTGGAAACGATTTGTCCACAGCTAGAGCAGAGACCTCGGACCGTGCAGCAAAACAGGCATTGATCAGGCCACTAACACAGTTTGCGCCATGGCGTAGTTGAGCTTTCTGGATTGCGTTGAAGAGCCCAAGATCCAATACCTTACGATTCGGGCTCCTCCACTACTGACACGGCATTGTGATGTGCCGCCCAACGCAGCCGCGTATTGAAACACTTCATCGCTTGGAATCTTGCTCTAAAATTACGGATCTTAAGCGGGTAATGTTTGACTCTGGTTATAACGTTCTGAATTGGTTTTGCGCGATACGTGTCCCGGTTCACACTGTCACTTGAGCTCCATCGTACCGGTGGGACGGTTGATGGAGTCCCGCACTGCTGTGGTGTAATGCACATCGGAAAATACCAGCAGCTAAGTAGGATCAGTATTGACGATGGGGCCTAGGGTTGATGGGACTTTACTGATCCGGCTCAGCCACTTGGCGGATCAGGCCCATAATCCAGCTGACACACTTGCGGATCAGGCTCATGTTCCGGCTGACCCACTTGCGGATCTCATGATCCGGATCACCCCCTGCTGGCTCACATAAACCAGGGCCTGTGGTACTCCAAGGGCTGGCGTCAGCACTATCAGTTAGGCAGGTTACGATAGGACGACCAGAGTTGAATAACTCCACCTTGTCAGCAAGTCCTTCCAGGCGACCCGTTGTGTGTGCATCCTGCCAAGTGTTGTGCTCCGTGCGCATTGCTGCAATTCCGCGTGGACGCCTCTCCGTCGTGTTTGACGTTACAAGCTCACCACCCAACTCAAGGCACGCGAGGGTCGTGTCGGCGTCAAGACACAAGCAAGTTCCTGGGAACCAAGAAGGATATCGGATACTGGCATACCGTAAGCCAGGTCTACCGACGGAAGCTCAAGCTCCGCCTTCTTCGACGTCGAGAAGGATCCGGCGTGACTTCAGCCGGATCACTGAGAAGCAGAAGGCCATTTTCCAAGTCGTCTGGGCTTCAACCAGCAAGAAGACACCAAGCAAGCAAGGGCAAGTCAAGTCAAGACCGTGCCTCCAACTTGTGCTATTTTGCTAGGCACATTTCCACTCTGCCTCCAGCACAGTCACGAATGCCCTGATCCCAAGCTTCCCGTCAAAGTATCCTTCTTGGCGATATTTGTTTTCTGTTCTGAGCGGGCCACCTGCTTCGCTTGTCGGAATTCTTGGGTTTACTTGTGTTCATGACGCAAATGGAGCAACGGCGACGCTGTTCCTGCGCGCGTTCACTTGAAATTCGTATTGTAAATTCGGAGAAGCCGTCTGAATAGCTGAAGTTCAAGTTAAAGCACATGCTTTGGCCAAGTTAGTCCGAATTAAAAAACACTTTTCCAGGGATAGCGCGACGACGGCACACCGCTGAATCGGCGAATTCGTTTCGGTTTCAAGATGACGCCATGCTCATGTCGGCAACCAGCCCGAAAGCCGTTGGAATAATGATCTGGACGGAATAGTATTGGCAAATGAGTGTAATTGTATATGTATTTGTGTGCGCCACATAATTAGCCACTAGCGCGCGGCGCGACGCAGCTTCGGCCACAGGAAGGCTACGAAGGCGTGCCGCGCCGCGTTGCAACGCTAGGACAGATACCCACATACACGCCGCCCTGAACAGATTGAGTGCGTGCTATAGGGGCGAGGATTGCCATCGGCCTTCTCCAGGGTCGCGTTTCAGCGCTAATATCCCCTTAATCACAGATTACTCGCGAACCACGCATCACCAAAGCGTTCTGAAACCTGCGTGTGCGTGTGTTTTCAGTGGCCCTGCTTGGATTCGCATTCGCCGCGTATCACCTCGGCTTAACTTTCTGCAAGTGAATACTGTACAGTGGTTCGCACAACTAGACAAAGCGAACTGAACGGCTGCGCTGCAAACGGCAAGGCAAAGCATGCACGCAGATGCGCCATTGCACGCTGATCAACGGCCCAGTTCCCCCGCACGTTTTCGCTGCCTAGTCGTTCGACTGTGTGTCGCGCGCTTCGCGGCACGAAAATTGCGAAGTACATCAAGAGAACCTGCTCCGGCGCTCAAGGCTGAACACAAAGTTCGACGTGTGGCGTTTGCGACGGAAAAAGTGACCTCCTACTTCGACTGGAAGCGCGTTCTCTTCTCGGATGAAAAGAAGTTTAACTTGGACGGGCCTGACGGATGCCAGTACTATGGGCATGACTCCAGACTGCCGCCCGAGATTTTCTCAAAGCGGGTGGCAGGATCCGTCATGGTGTGGGCCGCCATGAGCGCGCGCGGGACCAGCGAGATCAAGTTTCTGGAAGGCCGACAAAATGCCGTCAAGTAACAGGAAACGCTCACGACTCACTTGCTCCCGTTCATCGACAAATTTTGTCTCGCCGACGACGATTTTCAGCCCATTTTCCAACAGGATGGGGCAGGTTTTCACCGCGCGAAGTCGATCGAAGCGTGGCTCGAAGACGAGAACATTATGACCATGTCATGGCCTGCCAAGAGCCCGGACTTAAGCCCCATAGAGAACGTATGGGGTGATTCAGTCTTGGCTGTCTACGAGAATGGGAGACAGTTCGAGTCAGTGAACGACTTGCGGGCCCAGATTTTGATTTCGTGGTCGAAAATCAAGGTGGAGCGTCTCAAGCGTCTGATGAGTGATATGCCAACACGTATGGCGCTCGTTTTGAAGTCTGCGGGCTCCAAAATCGCTCGCTAAGATGATCGASMATACTTTTGGYGCACGWTAAATTCAATKAACACGATTTTTCGGGCATAACTTTGCCGTCCGTGACTCGATTTTGATTTAGTTCGTYGTGTTGGAATMTGCACACATGAGGCTACGTCTGGGTGTGCTGTGAGCGTCTAAGCATCGCTGGGTTTCTCCAAGGCAACGTCGTCCAAACTTGTGCAAAGGACTGTATCACCTTCACATAATTGAATTTTGCAATTGTTGTACTTTAAATGGTCGCACTTTGCAATTATATTGCGTCGGTGGTGGCGGGTTCGTGGGGCAGGTCCTGCTGCCATGAAGACCGCGGCGAGCGACGAGCTGCTGCCTGCACCCCCAGTTGGGCGCCGTCGCTACAATATCGCGTTCCTGTGCCTCTGCGTGACCATTATCTGCTATGCGGACCGTATGGCGCTGCTGTCTGCCCGCTCCAGATCGAACTGTCTCTGATGATAGTGTCCGTGTTGCCAGGCACCAACATCGGCATCGCCCTCCCGGCCTTTCTCGACTCGAAGGAGCAGCAGGGACAAGTGCTGTCGTCGTTCTTCTATGGCTACATGGCAACACAGGTGCGTGGCGTGTGGTTGGTTGGTTCGTTGGTTGGGGCGTCCCTGGCCTGACCGCATTGCCTCGCAGATTGTCGGTGGTTTCTGCGCTGCCAAGGTCGGCGCCAAGAGCGTGCTGCTTACCGGAGTCATCGTCTGGACGACGTTTGTACGACAAAGCAAGGCATTGTGATGTGAATTGGGCGGTGATCTCATCTCATCGGTGGCTGCTGTGTCGTAGGACCTCGCCACCATCGTGGCATCGCGCTGTCTCGCCTGTCTGTTTCTTGTGCGAGCGGGCATGGGGCTGGGCGAGGGCATTCTGTTTCCATGCATGCACCAGATCTCGGGTGCGTGGTATCCGCTGCAGGAACGCAGTCGTTTGGTGGCGCTCGTGTCAAGTGGGAGTGATCTGGGCACCATCACGGCGCTCATTGTGTCGCCAGCGATCTTGGCCACCAGCGGGTGGCAGCGCATCTTCGTGTGCTTTGGCATCCTGAGCTTCATTTGGGTCGTCGTCTATTCGTTCCTGGGCGCGAGTGATCCGGAGCATGACGCGTTCATCAGTGACGAAGAGAAGCGGTTCATCGTAAATAATCGCTCGCTGCACGGTGCCAGCTCCGTGCGCGACCAGATGGCAGCACCACTGTCTCCAAGCAGATCGGCCCCGATCCACAAAAACGTTGACCACATCAACTGGCACGTGCTGCTCACGTCACGGCCGGCGTGGGCCATCTACCTCGCGCATTTCTGTTACAACTACGGGTGGTACGTGCTGTTGGGCTGGATCCCGCAATACTTTCGCCAAGAACTGCACGTGGATCTCGGAAAGAACGGTTTCTCGGCTGCTATTCCTTATGTCTGCGGCTACCTCGGTGTGATGCTCTTCGGTCGATTGGGTGACCTACTCGTTGCCAAGGGACATCGAGTGCTGCACGTGCGTCAGCTGATGAACGGCATCGGCTTCTTCGCGTCTGCCTTCTTCCTGTATTCTTTGCGCTTTGCCCAGTCAGCCACCAGTGCCGTCATCTTGTTGTCTCTCACGCTCTTTTGCGGACGAGCGTCCATGGCTGGGTACTGGGTGAACATGATCGACATTGGCCCGCGCCACGCCGCCCACGTCATGGGCGTGTCCAACACCATTGCGACGATCCCAGGTATCATCGGCAACCTTATCACGGGCCAAATCCTCGAAAAAACAGGATCGTGGGATCTCGTGTTCGGGATCGCTTCGTTCATTCTCGTACTTGGTGGCATCATTTTCCATTGCAATGCCTCGGACAAATCGATTTTCAAGAAGCATTCGGGCAGTGCGCCTGCTTCCCTTTCCACCGACTCCGAACTCGACAAGGATGGAGGAGAAGAAATTGGGTTGCTCGTGGAATAGCAAGTTCGTTCTTGTCGTGTTGATCGTAGGCAACCTGTTGGGTTCCGTCCGAACTCCTGAAATCGTGCAGCTTCGTTTCGTGGCGGCAGTTGCTACCGGGTGCAGTGTCCTCGGCGATCGTAAGAACGCATTACAATCGCTGTTATCATGCTTTTTCGTCGTAGCAGCAAGTGTCGCAGTGCACCAGTCCGTTCTAGCTGAATTGTCCCTTTGCATATCTTGGCGTTCGGTATCGTATTCTTCGATTTTGTGCATGAAAACATCATTTTCCACTCCAGTTCTTGGATCGATCCATTTTCAAGAAGCGCTCCAACAGCCGGTCGCCATCATTTGGCACCGATTGAGATAGCAACACCAAATAGTGAACCTGACGTTCAAATGCTCTGCGAATTCCATCGCATTCACATGGTTTTTCGCTCCACACTCGATGAAAATGGGGGCAAGATGACAGGTCGGCTCGTTCCATAGTACTTGAGTGCTGCCGGCGGCGAGTTGGCCGAAGGAATAAATTGGCTCATATCCACCTTGAGTTCCTCCAACAATTGCTCCCACAGTTCTTGTGTTGCCAGTTTCTCGGCACGGTCATCGGGCAGGTCTGTCAACTCGACATCCACGAGCGCAGCCTCTGCTTTCGGCTTGGTGCTCATCATAGCCGCTCTGCGACGGTCGTACACGTAGTCCAGCAGCTGGATACTACGAGCATGCTCGAGGTACTCCTTCTCCAATTCTCGCAGCTTCTTCTTCTGGCTGCCACCCTTAGCTGTCGCACGAGCTGCCATCAGCTCAGGTGGCTGCTGGAACAGCGTGCTCGATGACGGCGACAACGTGAATGGCTTGCCATGGGTCAATTTCGCCATTTCTTGTCGCAGCTGGACATATTTCTTGACCATTTGCAGCTCTTCCTTGGCGATCGTCTTCATAGCTTGCACTTCACGTAGCTGTTGTTGTTGCTTGTCTGCTGCCAGCGCGTGACAATGCGCTTTGTGAACACGATTCAATCGTTTCTGTTCGTCCACACGCGCGAACTGTTCCTCCAGTTGCGAGTCACACAGATCCTTGAACTCTTCATGCTGCACGTGACGAGAGATCATAGCCACACTCGATGCGAATGCCTTCGCTGTCTCAATGTGGTGCTGCCGCACGTCCTTTGTTTTTTGTTTCATAACCTTCTCGCGTTGCAGTAGTGATGAGGATACAACTTTCGCGCGGTTAGCAGGTGCCAGCGCCAAAATCGAGCCACGTTTGAGGATGTGGTGCGCCAGCTTCTCCTGGTGCAACCGTTCGTGCTGAGGTGATACTGACGAAGAATCGCTATCTTTCGATCCAGGCATCGCCAGATTCAATCCATGGAGAAGCTTGGTCTTCCGCCGAAGCTCTTGCGTGGCCTGGATCAAACGCGACTGCTTGTGGCGCAAACGTTCGTCATCTGTTTTCTTTGCAGGCTGTATACAAAGTCACCCACGGTTTAGCCTTGTAGATACTTGAGGAAATGTAGCAGTGGCTTACCATGGGTCTCTGGAGGTAGTCCTCGTAATTAAATGCCAATGCGTCCTCGTTCTTTTGTTCAAGTAGATCAAACGGGTGTAGCTGCGGCGCCGATTGGCTCTTCACAAGCGTGTTGCCGTCCCAAACGCGCGTGTTGAAATGCGCTACCAGCGCTTTCTGTCCATAAAGTTGATGACACGCATGTACAAACTGCGGGAATGTGATGGTGTGAGCACCCTCGGGCAAGGTTTGTTCCCATTGTCGATAGAGCGTATCGTCAACTTCAAGCTCGTGCTGGCGCAACAGCAGGCGCAGTTTCGAAAGCTTGAGATCACTGGTATCGCCGACTCTGCGTGCGAAGGACGCGAACATGTGCCGGCAATGATCCAGAAATTCTGCTGCAATGGGGAGTCGAAGTGATTGCCCACTCGGCGAACAACTGCTGCTGTTGATGCTAGGTTGCCGGTCATGGCTGCCATCGCCATTCATTGCACACTGCACTGCCTGCTGGGTATGCTGAATCATCCGCCGCCCCAACGTGCGATCTCGAAACATGGATTCGATCGTCCTGATCGTCGCAGTCGAGTGGGGGTGCACCAATGGAATGGCTTGATGATACAGCTGCACCATCTCGTCAGGCCCCTCGGCCTTGTCATCTTCGAGGGGTGTTGGAGTGTCCACATCGTTCGGAGTTGGTCGCGTGATTGGCAGCAAGTACTTGATGGATGGCGCCACCGGCGCATTGTCATGCCATGTTGTACGCTCCATCATTGCCCTCGCGTCCTGTGTGGCGCTTTGAGCCCTTGATCTGCAGCTCCATTTTCGTGCAGACCACCCACCTATATTTGTTTGCCCCGGCAATCTGATCGTCGGGGCATCAAGGCACAAAGCGACTCACACGAATAATGCAAAATTGAGCTCCGATTTCTCAGGGGGCGTTTGAATCAATCTAAAGGAGTGGGATACTAGCTCGTGAGTCCACAAGCTCGCTGTGATGGACGCCGTAGAACACGTAGACGGACAAACCGAGGCCAAGCCATATCAGCACGCCAATCCTGTGTGTGCACCCGACGTCCTCGTAAGTGCCTTGAGATCATGGCAGTGCGATAAAAAGCAAAAACATACCAGCCAGAAATGGGCAAACTGGACATCATGTAGATGTTTGCGATGATGCCCAAGCATGGAACTAGAGGTACCAGCGGGCATTGAAATGACGTCACGTCTTCACTGTTGGCCATACTATCAGCATTAGTTGATCAACAACGACGCACAAACTCGGAACAGTGCTCTGACCTGATCTTGTCGAGTGACTGGATAGCTGCAAACGAACCAGCCACAAAGATCACCATGATCAAGTGCACAGCCCAGTGCAAGTCGAAAACAAACGAGAGTGACAACGCGAAGCAAGCGATGATGAAGACCACGACGCGTGTCGTTACACCACAATGCTGGCGCGGTGGGTTCATGCGAAGCAGCAGTACGCCAGCGTTGACGAACGTGAATACTTGAAGCGTGCCGCACGAGATCACATTGGCCAGGAAGTCCAAATCGAACACGAACGAGATGGCACCGACCAGCAAGCCCGTGAAAATGGTGCTCATGACGGGCACGTGCGTCTTTTTGTTCAGGTTCGCAAACCTTTTTGGAAGCAGTCCGTCCCTGGCCATCTGGTAGAAAATACGCGGCTGCCCCATCAAGCACGTGAATGCTGCAGTTGTGAGCCCAAACATCGATCCGAACGAGACGACGCGACCAGCCCACGCAAGGTTGTGGTACGAGAATGCGTTGACCAGTGGCACTTCACTGCCAAGCACGCTCACGGGAGCCATTCCGGTGATCACGAGCGACACACCAACGTAGATCGTCATCGAGATGAGCAGCGAGCCGATGATGCCTTTCGGAAGCGTTCGCTGTGGATCCGTCACCTCTTCAGCAAGGCACGCGACCATATCAAAGCCCAAGTACGAGAAGAAGACGACTCCTGCTCCGGTCATGACACCATGCATGCCACTGGGCATGAACGGTGTCCAGTTGGTAACGTCGGCCTCTGTGGTGCCGTAGATGATGACGAACCCCAGGACCGTGATGTTAAGCAATGTCACGAATGCGTTGAACTTGGCGGATTCCTAATCCATAAAGACAGACACGAGCCCAACGGTGTCACTTGCAAGTATCAAGGTGCACTCGACACAACGGTGCGACATACATGAACGCCAGCGAGCAAAATGAAGGTGCAGCCAAGGATGAGGCACGCCGCGAGAATGCTGCAGGACATGCCTCCGATGTCCATAGCCACGAGCCAGTGTGGGATCACGAGTCCGAAATGACCGAGGAAGAGCTCCAAGTACGACGCCCAGCTGCGCGCAATCCCCGCTGTGTTCGTGCAGCCATATCATGAGCACGCAGTCCGCATTCCAGCACCGACCATCAATCAAACACAGCGCAAGCAGCAACAACAACCGCCAAGCTTACCAGCTGAGATGCCATAACCGAGTGTGAGGTTCCAGCCGATCAGCCATGCCGCGAGCTCGCCGAACGTGATGTACACGAACGTGTACGCGGAGCCGGTCACCTGTACCAAGACGAATGGGTTCAATGCCGACCACGCAGTCACGTCCTTTAATGCATCAACGGACGTACAGGCACCCGCGCGGCGAACTCGGAATACGTGAGCGACGTGAAGATGCAGGCGACGCCGCTGACGAGGAAAGACAACGAGATGGCCGGGCCGGCGATCTGGGCGCCGACACCGACCAACGAGTACACACCGGCGCCCACAGAGCAGCCAACGCCATAGGCAATGAGGTCGACGAGGCCGAGACACTTCTTGAGCGTCTCCTTCTCGGTGTGGCACCGCTCGATGGGCTTGACGCGCGCGAACGCCGCCAACATCCGCTCCATCGTGACACGTTGCCTGAGGTCGCCAAGCGACGAATGACAGCGCCGATCCACTCTGGCGCACTCATTTTCGACCAATCGGAGCGCGGACACCCGCTGTCGAACCTTTTGCGTGGGATCTCGTCTTAAGTGCGAATGGTTTTCAAAAGATATCGTTCACTGCGTGCTATGGGCGTGGCTGGGAGATTGGATGGTGCCTGTGGACCGTGGAGGCATACGCAGTAGTGATATCGCTCTGATGGAGTTTTGCTACATTCTTTTTGTGGTGCAGCGGGTTTCCATGTTGAAGTGGTGACGGTCAACGACGTGCAACGCCGATGGCAAACCGCCGGTATCTGATGCTGGTGGCCCTAGCGCATGTTTCTTGTCGTCGTGGGTTGATGTGAATCACTTTGATCCGGAGCATGCTTGACCAAAGATCCTGTCACACTTTGAAATAGTAATATCAATCGCCACGAAGCTGCATCGCCCGCCTCTGTGTTTCGTGTATGAGGCATCTCACCGTGTCCGCGCCCTGATGCAAATGCAGCCATGATGCATGTCTGCCAGGCCCGCGAGTTTTGGCAATCGAGCCGCGTCGGGGGCTGGTAATTACCGCGCCAAAGCGCTGCACCAGAAGCGATTAGGGGTGGGTCGGATGTTGGCACCGCCGGTGTCAAGCTGGTCAACAAGGTTTTATTAATGGCCGAGTGAGGTTTATCTCGCTGGAAGTGTTCCTGGGAGGAGGTAGAGAGCTGAGCCTGAGGGTGAGAGGGCCAAGTGCGACACCGACACCGACACGAAGGGCGCCGCTGTGGACGTGACGTGACGCGAGCAGTGGGCCGAACCAGCGGGCGCAGCAACACACACGCGACGAGCGCACGTGGGCGCCAAGAAGCAGAGCGCCCTCGGTGCCATGGAGTATGATCTGGTGCGGACAGAAGCCGGCGTGCGTGCTCGATGCCGGCGCTGACGCAGGGAATGCTGACGTGGCCAATTGGCGGGTCGCAGGGGGATGAAGAAATGCGAGGCGGGGAGATGGAGATGGAGAATGGCCCGACTTTCGAAGACCTCGCCATCGACGACAGTCTCACGGACATGGAGCGGGTCGCCAAGTACGTGTGCAGCAATATTGCGCTGCAGCGGTAAGTGGTTGATTCTTTTGTCGAATGTTGGGAATGAATGATCGCAGTGAGCTGATGGAGCGATGGTGTTGTGGTGCGGTGATGCTGGTGACTGCGGCGTTGGTGGTGGCGCAGGGTGATTCATGTCAAGATGCTGGAGGACACGGCCAACTCGGTGGGCTTCGAAACCACGTGCGATCAGCTCATTCCGCTGCTGGAGCCGCTGGTGTGCGATGTCGAATACGTCGTGCGACAGCACGTGGCCTTCCAGTTCCCACCGCTCTGTCGATTCCTTGTGGAAGCAGGAGGCGACGTCGGGTACAAAGTGCTGCTGGACAAGATGATTCCGCTCATCTCGCGATTAATGTCGGATCCGCAGCACGAGGTTCGTAGTGCTGCTAGTGACAGCCTGGTGGAAATGGCTGCGCTGGTGAAGTCGGAAGACCAGGGTCAACACGTTCTCACCATCGTGCTGCCACTGGCGCATGAAGATGACAACGAGCAGTTCCGCATCTCAGCCGTGAGTCTCTACAACGGACTCGCAGAGCACTTGGGACCGGAATTATGCCAGCAATTTTGCGTGCCGGAGCTGATTTCGCTGTCGGAAGATCCAGTCTTCCGAGTGCGCAAGTTCACGGCGCAGAGCTTCTCCAATGTGTGCAAGACAGCTGGGCAGGAGCTGAGCCGCGAGCGCTTGCTCCCGGCATTCCTTCGACTGGCGAAGGACGACATTTGGGGCGTTCGGAAGGCCTGCGCCGAGTCGCTGGTGGGGATCTCCGAAGCACTTGCCCCTGAAGACCGAGGCGAACTGCTGGTGCCGTTGTTCGAGAGTTTTGTCAACGATTCCTCACGATGGGTCCGAATAGCTGCTTTTCAGAACCTCGGACCATTCTTGGCGACATTGGAACGACAGGACGTGACTGACGCCTTGCTGGAACACTTCCTCAACATGGCATCTAGCTCTTCTGCGCAGTTTGGTGCGAGTGGTGAAGTGGAGATAAAGTATCACTGCGCCTTCAGCTTCCCCGCGATTGTGAGCATTCTGGGGGAGAGCGGATGGAGCAAGATCTCGGCGACGTTTGAAGCCCTGAGCAACGATGCGTTCTGGAAGATCCGTCGTACGTTTGCTCATTCGTTGCATGAACTGGCCAAGATCTTGGGCCAGGAGATCACGGAGAAGCATTTGGCCACCGCCTTTGACGGCTACTTGCATGACGTGCACGACGTCAAGCTGGGAGCAATGCTGCACTTTGCTGACTTCCTCCAGGCATTGTCGCCGTCGTTCCGAGAAAGCTACCTGCCCGTGCTGTCCGAATTCGACTCGTTCGACCAGATTACCAAGTGGCGGTTCCGTGAAGTCTTGTGTGTTCAGCTGGATCAACTGTGCCTCACGTTCACACCCGAAGCCACATTTTCAGTTGTTTATCCGTTAGTGTTCAAGCTTATCACAGATGATGTCGCTGCTGTGCGACGCGAGAGTTTCCATGTAAGTGACGCGCGGTGGCTCTGCACCTGGAGACCTGCTTACTCACCGGCTAATTTCCTTGGGATAGGCATGTCCGTTGCTGTTGGCACGGCTCCAGTCCAAGCCGGAGTGGGTGGAAGATGTCATTAACAAGTTTTGTTCTCTGGCCAAGTCGACTCGATACACGGATCGACAGATATACGTCAAGGTTTGCGATGCCTTCCTGTCGTCGCCGGAGGAAGACAGTCGCGCTGTCTTTGCGAAGCACCTCGCCACGGCCTTCTTCGCGCTATCTGCAGATCCAGTCTCAAATGTTCGGCAAATGTTTGCCGTCGAAATCCTTAAACATCGAGGTATGTTGGATGATCCACGTAATTGTTTCGGTGTCACGTGTCTGACATTAATTTGTTCATAGATGTACTTCTCGCGCTGGATGAGTGCCCGGCGTCACTGCGGCAGCTAGTGGAAAGCGACTCCGCCCTGTCATCTGAAGACCTAAGCAAGCAATTGAAGCCAGAGAACGTGGCGTCTGCCACGTCCTCGTCGGCCAATTCGCCTGCCGCACCTACTCCAGCATCCGATGACGCTGTGAGTCCGCCTCCTGCTCCAACTGAACCCACTGTTGCCGAGCCCACGACCGATGAGGTCGATGACGCCGTGGCCAGGGAAACCCAATCTCCCGAACGCATCGTAGACCCGGTGGCTTGATTCGCCACCTCCTTTGAATTGTAGGATACTGTAAGTCTCAGAAATCAAAACACATACTACAGAGCCGTCGAAAATATGTCGACTCGAGCGAACGGTCGCTCTTCGCATCTTTGATCGCGCATCGTTGGTCGCTGCGCGGGCGGCAACGTTCGCCGTTGCCGCTCGAATTCGGAGGACGCTGCTGTGCAATATATGAACGTGGCCGGCAGTGATGATGCATGCGTGCATGCGTAGACATCGAGGAGCAGCTTTGTGATTCTTCCTTGGAATGCGTTCGATAATATATTGCACAGGCCGTTAGCGTATATACAGACGATGCTTTCTTGATTATTGCGATCGGGTGTTCGCTGAGGACGATGCCGACGCAGTAGCTGGTTCGCAGAATGCTGGTTCAAACGTTCCTTCAAAGATGTCCTTGCAAATCAACTCCACTGCGCGGATGCCCTTGGCGGCCGTGTCCGCGCCGCGACTGACCGAAAAGCTCTCGAGCTTCTTGGACAGCATCGGCACAAACGCCGTCACCTTGGCTTCCGCTTCGTACATCGTCACGTCTGCGTTGTCTGGGTGCACTGAGTACACGCACGTTTCCTCCACCGTCGCCACCGATCGGAAGTTGAGGTTGGTCGACTTGAGCACCAACGTCTTGTTGGTTGGGTCACAAATCGTCTCCTCGAACACGTACGACGAGCTGCCGATGAGCGACTTGGCCCACGACGGCATGTTGGCCTGGGAGCACTTGGCCAACCGCGTCGTGCGCAGGCGCCCTTGGCTGTCGATGGTGCGGTCCAACACGTCCACGCGCTCGACGTGCGTCAGCGTTGGATTTGGGTACTTGTTCCAGAACGCGCGGGTGACCACATCCCATGCGAACGGGTACACGTGCTTGGTCTCCTGCGTGAGCACCATGGTCAATGCGTAATGCGTGGTGGTCGCTTGGGTTGCTGTTGCCGTGCAGTCGCGCTCGTGCCCGTGGGTTGCTGCGCTTGAAGAGCTCCGTCGATTGCCTTGCCGTGACCGCCGATGAATTCCAAGTCCGAGTCCGACGGGAAGGCGTCACCGAGCAAGCACCACTCAGCAGCCTGTTCCCGAACTTTCCTCGTCCAACAAGGGTCAGAGCGCGACGCAATACGGGACAGCGAGGCACCTGCGACGTGTGACACGCTGCCTCACGAATGGGAACGAGGCGTAGTGTGCCAGTACACCAAATCAGGACCAGAGGGCCAGTGGGTAGGGAAAGGGCGTATCCGTGAAATAACTTAATCCATGCGTCGAGAGGAGTGATTGCTATCGGGATGTGGAGGGAAGCGGTCCGGAGTGCGGGCGCCGTTCTAGCTTGGCGCGTTGGATGAAGATATCGACGAGCTTCTTCTTGGTCACATCCACGTTTTGCTGCAGGAAGGATGGCAAGGTCGTGTCGTCACGTGCAGCAAAATGGAAGGCGACGAGGCAATCCACGGCGTTCTTGCGAACATCGGAGCTTGGGTGGACCAGTTTCTAGGAGAGAAGCACAGTCGTTAGGTACTTGCCAACCTTGGGTGGGGAAACAGCAACTACATACCTTGACGAGAGGATGCAGAATGGCATCTACAGAAGCGTGTTGAAGCTGCACGTTTCGCGTTTCTATGGTTTCCAGCGCTGCCTTGACCAGTCGCAACACGATTTGCAGGGCGGGTGGTCCGGTGGTTGACACAAACGGAAGCATCCACTCGGTTGCCTCTTCTGGAGCTGTGCTCGAACGGATTATGTGGTCAAGGATGGACTCGACTAGATGACTTCTCTGTAGTGTGCACGAGCATGTGAGCATGCAGTCACTTCAGGTTCCATCGACCCTGCTTGTGCGTACCATATCAACGTTGGGACCGATACAATCGATAAGTCGGACAGTGATGGTTTTTCGATACTGCTGGGCGAATGCTGGGAATCGAGTGATTAAAGTTTGAAGCAGTTTCATGGCAGCAAGTTCTGGCTCGTTGCATGTATCCAGCAAGCTGAACAATGTGCGACCGAAGTGCCGATCCCAGAAGCTCCTCGACTCGCTTTCCATCAATTTTCGGATCTGTCAAATAAGAAACATCAGTGTCTCCGCTATACGTCACCTCGTATATGTATCTCACCTTGTGCATTGCGAGAATTCTCGTTCTGTCCGCTGCATTGTTGTCTGACAGTATGGTCAAGTACTCGTCCAAGTGAGTGTGTTGGCTCTGGAGAAGACTTGGTGCGGGAAAGTCGTCTTTCTTCGACAGGATTCTTGTTGGTGACTGAAATCGAGAGGTTTCTGGTGCCCATCGTACAGGCTGGACAGGTTCGTGAGCTGACTGGGTGCTTGCAGGTGGACTTTGAACATCAGTCTTTCGAGGCTTTTCTGACTCGCGCACGCCATTGTCGACATCTTCCATAGCTTGGTTGTCGCTCTCAGCGTCCACACTGCTTGTGGAACGCTTTGAACTGGACATTATATTAGAAGCTGGCTGCCCAGACTTCTTGGCAGGGTTCAAACTCACGATGTTGCGCCCCTTCATCACGCGCAACAGAGTTGCTCTCTTGGTTGGCGGAAGGAGAGGTAGTGCTTCCTCTAATTCAGAACCATACAGCTTTGCAGCGTCTTGGATTACATCCCCACAGGCTGTGGCCACAGCCACAGGAGTGTCGCCTTCCAGCACTTGAGAAAGCTTTGTGAGTAACATGCGCATATGGTTTCCGCCGTTGTTCTGCTTGAAGTAACCCGTGGCCAATGGAAGCAACTTGCGTACATACTGGCAGACTGAGCTCCTCATCTTCATGTTGTTTCCGTCCGTCAATAGCGGCAATACAGACGCCAGCAAGTGCGATGGATCGAGCTCGTTTGCCAGCACATTCAGCAACTCTTTCGCGCCAGACCTGAATGCCTCTTTTGAGTCCGAGTGCTTCTGGAAAACCCTCGGCAAGAGAACCTTGATATGAGCTTGAACTTGATCCTCAGTGAAAGCTCGCAAAATCACAACGAAGTTCTTGATCACAGCTTGCGCAACGCGGTAATGCGGATCCGAAAGGTGGCGTACAAAGGCAGCCAGAACGCGTTCGTCGACCTTCGTCCGCTTCTTGCTTAATCCTGGCGCATTGTCGTTGACTCCATCCAGACTTCTTCGGACAAATGAAGTCAAAGACTCGACAGCATCCAATCGAATGGACCATTGGTTGCTCTCTAACGACGCCATTGCCTCATCGAAGGAGTCTGCGAGCTGTTGCTTCGGCTGCACAATGGTTGCAACTGGTGCAGACATCTTCGCTGGCATCTCCCCATCCGAGTTTGAAGAAGCTGGCTGAGGCACGGCTACAACGCAGCGTTTCGGTCCATCAAGCGGTTCAGCAGGTCGCTTCACTCCGGTCACGTCCCCGTCAGCGCTGAACGGAACACGTTGTGCACGAGCCGCTGGAGGCACCGTGGTTGATCCGTCGTTTCTGCTGTCGCTACTAGATTTACCAGACTTTGGCACCTGTGGCACTCGCAGCGGCAATCCCTTCCCAAAGCGCCTGCTGCTCTCCCCGGTTGAGGTGTCCTCAGAACTTCTAGCTCCACCAAGTCCGACACGTTGCGCACCCTGGGACAGGATACCACGACCCTCGCTGGTTCCATCGATGGTCGCCGCTCCAAGCACACGACGAGGTCCGCTGGCTGCCATACTTCTTCCCGCCAGTAACCCACCTTCATCTCCACTCCCTGAGCTTTGCAGCACTCGGCTTGCTTTCAACGAGCTCGAGTGGGTAACTACGATACTCTTATCCTTCGATGGAGCCGCAACACCAGGATGTGCCATTGACGATGTATCACTCGTCAACTCGCGTGATGCACCTTTCTGATCGAGAGACTGTCTAGATAACGACTGTTGATCTTTCATGGTGTTTTCAAGCACCGCTCGCTGAGTGGATGGGTCGAGTTGCTGGAAGACATCATCAGCATCCTGTTGCGAAAATGCATGGAGAGCCCAATAGCATTTTCGAGCTTGAGCGCGCACTTCAGCAAAAGCATCTTGCAACACCAGCGGCAACGTCTGAGTGATCAACTCAATATACCTACAGCAAAACTAGCCATCAGCACCCAACAGCCCACAATACTCAAAAGAAGCGACGTACTTGTGAATGTGGCTTGTACTCCAGTGCTGAAGAACCAAGGTGAGATATGAGACGCAGTTGGTTCGAAGGACTTGGCTTCGCGATCGGGCCCCTTCGGTGAATCTGACGCACGAGTGAGTTGAATGAACAACTGTTTGAAACAATTGCCAACGAGGACGTACTTTTGGATCACACGGGTGTAACCAATTTTGGTGCTTTCGATGATGACGCGAATGCAGTTGTCTGCTGATGTCGAAATGACCTGGATTGTGACGTAGGTCACTTTCAGAAGGCTCGCGATGAAGTACTCAGCGTGCGAGTTGAACTCATCCTGTAACGATTTTGCAATCGTTTGAATGCACAAACACGCTTCTCTGACGACTGAAGAACGCAGGTCGCCAACTTGTTCGCACAGGCGCTCGCGGATGGATCGAAGGCTCTGAGAAAACTGCGAAGCTATTGCCGGTCCGGAAGCGCAGTACAGTGACGTCAACTTCTGAAGAGCATGCAAGGCGTCGACACGCTTTGCCCAGTCGTTGCTTAAAGCCAAGTCGTCGCTGATCTTAGCGAGTTCTTTTTGCATATCGCGGTCCGACACTGCCGTGGATTGGATTGATCCGCCGAACGTAGCGCGGTCAGATGCACTCTTCGTACTGCTCGTAGATGATTGGGAAGGAGATCGATCGAATGATCTGGCCGAGAGGCCATACTGCGCCAACGGGTCACGAGATTTTGACGCTGAAGACACCACTGATTTTGCCGACGATCGAGTGCTCGAATGGATTGACGGAGAGTACGACTGAGTGGTCTGCATAGAACGCAGTGTTAGTGTGAGCACGCTAGCTATAAGACACCCACCGTCAACTCACCAGCACTTGAGCTCCACCAAAGCGATCAATCAACATCTTCATCTGCGCACTTCGGATTTGTTTGGATTCCAGTCGGGTCTGAGCATCAACGGCGAGTTCATCAGCAACACGGACTGCACGCAACGACTGAATGCTATCTCACCAGTAGTGACGGTCCCAAATGCGTGTAGAATTTCTCTAGTGCGACAATTGCAGCGTTGCGAACTTCTTTCGATGAGTCTTCCAGAAGGTTGACAACCTACACGAGAGCAGGTCAATTACAGCAACAGCAAAGCGACCCAACACACCGTAGACAACCTACATTATCAAGAGCATCGTCCTTCATCGATCCAAACAAGTTGTGTTCTTCCATTATTCGCCAGATGCAATAGAGCGACTGCCGAACGCAAGAGTTTCAATCAGCCCAGTCGCCAATGTCCGTGCGTTACCTTGCAAGCACTTACCTGTTCTCGAGCGCGCCAATTCTTGTGATGGCAGCATGCCTGTCGTTTCGCGACGTCATCAGCAGTCAAGATTAGAACCCGCTGTCACGCGTCACCAGTCGCAGAGTTGGACCACTTACATCGACTTTCTCGAGCACTGGTTGGATTCCCAGCACACCGCTCAGCGCCACCACCACGTCCACGGCCTTCTCGCGTACCTGGATTTTGCTGTCGCCCAGTCGCTCAATCAGATTGACCCACAGCACTTTGTTGTACGAGCGCAGCGTGTGGTCGGCCACTTTGGGCACCAAAAGTTCCAGAATCTCGAGCGCGCTGACGGTGATTTTGAAGTTGTGGTCTTTCAGACACGCCAACACGTCCGGAAACACCGCAAGCTGCACGTCTTCCGAGAGCGACGCATGCGATCCGTCCTGTAAATGGCCCAGCAGCGCTGTGATGCCGGCCAACCGCTTCTTGATCTCTGCACACACACGCACGAGACCGCCGCGAAACCATCGCGTTACGCAGGCCAGAAACACCCACGCGCGTCAGTTTTCGCTCACAATGATTGACGACACGTTATTGCAGTCACGAGGCGTCTTCACACAGCGTGCAGACTGCGTGCATGCACGTACCGCCCGAGCGCAGCAGCGCGGCCGCCGCCTCCATTGTTCCGCGTGCCCGACCCGTTGCAGTCGCGTCGTGCCCACTTGGGTTTGAATTTTGGTTATTTAACCTTATCCGGATACCCCGTGTGTGAAAAACCTCTTCGGCGTGACCCCCGTTGTCCGGATACGGCGCCGAGCGGATCAGCTTGAAGCGACTTGTTGGGGGGATCATCAGTCAGTCGACGAAGATGACGGCGGCGGCGCAAGTGCGGCGCAATGCGGCAGCGAATGCGGGCGTCTGGGTGCAGCTGTGGCGATGGGTGAAGAACACGTTCTGTAAGGCGTTGCAATTGCGACTGGTGGTGTGGTTGGATTGTGACGGGATGGATGGGTTGGTTGGCTGCTGCATCAGACCAATTGGTGTTTGGGCAGAGCGAGCTGCAGCGCATTTGCTCGGCTGCGAACGGCGACACTCGCGGGCAGATGCTGCAGTTCCGCACTGCGTTGGCGTTGTCGAGCGCGTTCATCCACACGTGCAATGTGGTGTTTGATTTTGAGCCGTTTGAGGTGGGGTGGGGTGATTGGGATGTGCACCTGAGTAAGGTTCACCGCTGGTGTGGTGCTGGGTGTTGGTTGCGTTCAGGTTGACACGGTCGCCAAGGAAGTTGCGCAGAAGGGAAGTGTTGATGAGCACAACGTTGTGTATGTGGTTGAGCATTCCGGTGTTTTGGTGTGATTTGATTCTGACAACAACACGGTTTGTGTTCTCAGCGCAATGCAGAACTTGCGATCGTGTTTGCACCGCTGCAGTTTCGCGAATCGCACGTTCGCTCAACTCTTCTCGCTGAAAGATCAGCCGTATGATTCGAGCAACGCCAAGCACGAGGTGAGGTGAGCCTGTCGTTTCTTGCCTTGCTGTTCTCGATTTGCTCATGCCTCCGCTGTAGGCAACGCTGGAGCAACTGTGGTCAAATCTGAAGCCAGATGTGCGACGCTCTGGAGGAAGAATCACAAAGGAATGGGGAGAAATTGGTTTCCAAGGTTCGTCTAGTCGCTGATTGCATCTACTCGGCGTGGTTGGACTAACCGTCTCCATTGTGATTCATCAGGAACCGACCCGATGACAGATTTCAGGTTTGTTTGCCAGGAAACAAGTTGTTACTATTGACTATGCGCATATCTGACCGTGGACGAATTTTTGATCATACCAGGGGCATGGGAATTCTATCGCTGCATCAGTTGGTTCATTTCACGGCCAAGTATTCCGTGGAAGCCCAGAGGTATACACCAGTTCTACTTCCTTATACGCTTCGATCGGCACACTCAATCGGTCCTCTCTCCGCAGAGCTTTGGCAGATTCGAACCATCCAACGCGCTGGTATCCATTTTCGGTCGCCGGTATTAACATCACTGGGTAAGCCAGTAGTAACCTTGCATACCGTGGCTGGACCTGTGTGCTAACAATGTGGCTCTGTTCAGTTTCATCGTGGATCTCATTCGTGAGCGCCTGCTGGATCCGCTTGTGTACGAGTTTGCCGACGTTCACAACCCTGGAAGTGACATCAGTCTGGAGAACGGCGTGAACGCAGTGAACGACTTCTATTGTAAGTGGCATCCTAGTTCTTTCCAGACGTGCTGCATGCTGTGGATCACTGACAAGTTCTGCCATGCCTTCATTGTAGCCACGATCTTCACCCGCTTTAACGATCTGTGGGTCAGGTCCAACCCACGCGATGCCATGATGTTCCCGGTCATCTTCAACTCGCTCAAAGACACCATCCGCCACGAGCTCAAGGCGCAGGCGTTCAGCTATTAACTGTTACAGATCCTTCGTAACCGTTATTACATCCGAACGGGCAAGCCAATGACCATTCAAAACACAGCTCTTTTTAGCCAATCACAACGCCGCAGTGCACTGCTTCTTCTTTCTCTACAGACACAGACAGCCACCAAAGAGGCAACAGCGCGAGCAACATGGGTGGCCCAAAGCAGCGAAAGAAGGGAGCGCACTGCAAGAAGAAGTACTACAAGCGCAGCCACGCCACCAAGTGCCGTGCGCGCGATATCGATCAGATTCAGGTGCGGCTGGTGTAGGTGGGATTATGCCCATAATTGGTTGCAGACGCGCTGACATTGCCGTGTGGTCGTCGCCAGGATGACCTGAAGGTGGAGGTCGCCACGGGAAAGAAGATGGAGTTTGAAAAGGACGAAGATCTGCCTGGGTATGCTGATAGCTGGAAGTTTGTGGTGTGGTGTGTGCGAAGTGGATGGTTGCTGACAGAATTGGTTGTGCAGTCTTGGTCAGTACTACTGCACACCGTGCGCTCGTCACTTCATCGATGCCAAAACACGCGATGTCCACTTGGCCACCAAGGTGCACAAGCGAAGGTATGCACGTACTGCTCTGATTGGCCGTCTGAACTAGTGAAGAAGCTAAGTTCTGTGTTTCTTGTCGTCGATGCGTTCGTTGCAGAATGAAAGATGTTGCTCAGAAGCAATACACGCACGCCGAAGCTGCCATGGCCGCTGGCAAGACCATTGAGAAGTACACGCCTGCTCACCCAGATGCCAGCTCGAAGATGGAAGAATAGAAACGTTTAAGTAATCAATAGATAGCTTTGTATTTCGTGATATCGCGCCCAGTTTGCCCATTCTCACGTTCCATGAACAGTCATCGTAAGATTAAGTATATTTATGCGAGTTTGGCTCTCCTCAATCTCGAAAAGCTCATGTAGGAGCATCATGGTGTGCGATTTGTGCGAAGAGAAGCTGTTCAAACTCGTAGGTGGAACGATAGCGCACGCAACACGCTCGGAGGCAAGATTGGCTCCAACAAGCTGCGGCGTTGCCACGGAAAATGGGCTAACCGAGTGCTTTCGTCACATATATTGACTGACGACCTTGAAGGCAAACACACCAGGTTCACGCCGTTAAAGCGAAAATGCAAGATCTGCAGAGGCAAGGCGACGCAGAATGGTCATTACTGCATTTGTACAAGAAAGGTATTGCGACATCGCTGTCTCTGATCAAGCTACAGTAGATCGCAAGCGAAATGTTGATGTTCGGTCGAGAATACTCCCAACCTTCGTTGGTTTGGTGTCGAAGGCGAGTACAACGTCATGGTCATTGATCTGTTGGGCCCATCACTCGAAGGCTCGATGTGGGGACGACAGACACTGGACACCAAGATGCCGGAGTAGCATTGCAATCATTTCGAATGCTTCTGGCTTGTGCTCCTCGTCCTCTGGTCTCTACCACGGGTGCTGCTGACGCGAGTAATAATAGAGGTGACCTCGATGCGTGTGACTTGATTGCCACGAGCGACCTGCGCACGCATCGTCGATCGGCGCCAGAGAATAATCAATGCTTCAAGCGCGGGAGCGCTCTCCAAGTGAATACTCACTCAATGAGTTCGAGGAGCTTGAGGTTCGGCGCGGTGTCAATTGTTCAACCTTGTCGCACACCGTCTTCTTCCTCACCTTCGGTCGTGCTTCCAAACGTGCCAGGTGATTCGCAACACGCCCGGCAGATGGAATACCAATGAAGGACACATAACACAACCAGACGTGAAAGCAAACGAAGTTGTTGCTGCCACCACAGCACGCAAACCCCTCGCTCGCTCCACTGCAGGTTCTGCCAGACCACTGCGTGCAGGTTCCCAAGCGCGGCTGTTGCCAGTCTTGTCGACAACAACACCGTCCACTACAAATCCGCTACGGGTGTGTTTGTCGATGTTGATGTGTCCGTAGGAAATTCATTGAGGTCTGACGGTCGCTATGTTGCAGCGCGCGCCAAGTGTGAGAACCCAAAAGATCCACCAAGGTGCCTCCCTAGTCAGTAATGCGTACCAGAACCTCGTCGACAAGTCAGAATTGTTGGTACGTGTAGCCACTGAAGCCGAGGAAATGGCTTGGAGCTGATGTATTGGCTTGTGGATCAGGAGCAAGAATTTCAAGAGAAAACGGAGCGAAGGCATCTGAACGAGTCTGTCCTTCGCATGGGAATCAGCAAACTCTCGGACGACCGCGTGCAGAAGCAAAAAGAGTTGATTCGGTTCAACACGTTGAAGAACGAGGTCGATATATTACAGCAACACCTAGATCCGTTTGTCTTCGAGATGCGTACCAACCATGAGCACCAAGTCAACTCCAGCGTGTATCGACACTTCATGCGCATGCAATCCATCCAGGACATGGGTATTCCGATTTACAGCCTTGGTAGCTATGTTCCAGAGCCCACTGACACAGTGATGATACCAAGGACGTTTCAGAGTTTCTATCGTCGGATACGACGAAGAAATGCCGCAGACTTCGTTGACGACAGCCTGCCGTCCAAACTGCGGACAAAGCCACCATCTGGGTCTGCATAGCTCCAAGTTTCAAGATCGCAGACCTAGGCAAATTGCGGAAACACGGTGGGCTAGAATCGTAAATTTATTGTCCGACACAAAAGAGAGAATAAAACCAAATGCAAGGCGAAAAAATGACAGCAAGCACTCAACTGTCTCGAGGTCAACAGCTCGTCTACCACGCTGCGCCTTCCGTCACTTCGCTTCCGCTAGCAGCTACGCTTCCACCTTCTCCGCCGGATTCTTCATGTCTGCATTTTGTGTAGTGTCTGTTTCTTGCGCTTGTCTTCGCTTTTATTCACTCTCTTGTGGCATCACTCATCTTCCTTTCATTGTTGGTGGAGAAAAAATCGTCGCGGGGATTGATGTTCGTCATCGGGGAAAGCAGAGTAGTGGACTCATGCTGCAACGGAAGCGTTTTGCACTCAGTAGCGCTGCTGTCTGCTCATTGGCTTGGATTCGCCAAGAGCATCACGGCTCGCAGATGTTGCCACACGTGGCGCAGGATAGCCTGGTTCCCCGGAGACAAGTCTATCATCGCGGAGACCAGAGCGGTACGAGGCTTGCCCTTGAAGCTGAGGGTCAACGCCTTCCTTGGATTCCTCTCTGACGTAAACGCGTCCTTGGGACGCAACTGGCCGGGCAGCCGAGGCAGCAGCATCAGGACGCGAGTCAACACGCGCGCTACGTTCGCCGGTGTCACCACTCGCTCCTCGCTCGCGTCTTCCACTTCGCTGCAACAAATATCAATGTGAGCAACTAAACAACCGAACCAACAAAAACGGATCACCAAGTACGTACCAAATTCAGCACCGTCCAGTCGAACATGGCATCAAACTGGAAGCCCTTGCGGAAGAACAGCTCCTTAAACAGGCGCTTCAGGTACGCGTAGTCAGGCTTGTCATCAAAGCGCAGGGCTCTGCAGTACTCAAAGTACGCGCGGAACTCCGCAGGGTAGCCCTTGCACAGCACTTCAATTGGAGTGTTCATCTTCTTCTCCATGATCTTCTCGTACTTCTGCTTCTTCGTGTTCGCCTTCAAGCCTTGCCATGGCAAGCTGCCGCGAATGAAGTACATGAAGACATAGCCCAGCGACTCCAAGTCATCGCGACGACTCTGCTCAATGCCCACGTGCGTGTTGATCGAGGCGTAACGGGCTGTGCCAGTAAGGTTCTTATTCTCTCGATACGGAATGTGCTGATGCGTCTTCGGGTCGCGATACTTCTTTGCGAGCCCAAAATCAATAATGTGGCAAATCTGCGCACGCTTGCCGAGACCGATCAAGAAGTTATCCGGCTTGACATCGCGATGGATGAAGTTCTTCGAGTGACAGTATTCCAGACGGCACAAAAGTTGGTCGGAAATCATCAGCACGGTCTTCAGCTGGAACCGTCTGCCGCAGTAGTTGAACAGGTCTTCGAGCGATGGGCCCAACAGATCAATGACCATGACGTTGTACTCGCCTTCGACACCAAACCAACGAAGGTTGGGAATACCCACTAGAATGGATCACCACAAACAATGCCGTCAGACACACCCACCTTGCAACAGGCTCAAGCAAGCTGCAATCCTTACACCCGCCGCTCAAAATCTTGTAAATCTTGGACTCGTACAGCAACTGTGGGTGCTTGCTCTTCACTGACTCCAGCTTAATGGCCACTTCTTCTCCCGAAGTCATGTTCGTGCCCAAGTAGATGTCACCGAACGAACCGCTGCCGATCTTGCGACCCAAGCGGAACTTCTTGCCAACGCGCAGCTCCAACGAACTTTCCCGCGGATGCGACATCCTGTCCTCTGTTACAACAAACACACGACGCATGCAGCACAGTGTCAGCCCGCGCTTCACGTTCCACTGCATTCGCCTCCTTAATCACCACCAGCCAGCTAAGGCCACACGCCGTCCACGACCGCGCTCGCAGGTCCTCAAGCAGCTCGCTGCTGCCGCGCCACTGCGCGGCATCAAGCCAGTTTGCAGCAGCAGCACTAACATGCTGGAAAGACCCGCCCGCTCCCCTCAAAAGTGCGAGCGCGGCGCTGTATTCCCTGCGCACTGTTCGTCTCGAGCGCCGTCCTGCTGTTGTTCTCACTCGCATGCGCACGTGGGCGGCAGTGGTAGCCCGCCGTGGCTGGCCGTGATGGAGACTCGTGCTGCCCGCCCGCATGCAGGCACGCAGGCAGGCCGCCCCGCAGACAGCCATGCGTGGTTCATTACCGTGGTGATCGATCTCCTTCCGCGCTTCCTACGTGCCCGTGATGCCCGTAAAGTCACCGCACCAGGCGTTCGCAGCTGGGCCTCCTTCCGCTCGCTCCTTCCTCGTTACCCGCCTGCCGAGTGTGTGGAAGGCCCTGCGGAAATGGGGAAAGAAATATAGGGAGTTCACTATGCGGCGGAAAAAAACAGCACGAGAGTGTTGGTCTTTTGATTCAGTCCCAGTGTGTGCGTGTGGATTGTGCGAAAAAACCTTACCTCCGGGCCTCCCCCCCTCCCCTCCTCCCTTCCTTCCTTTCTTCCCCCGTCCCCACACAAAGACAACAACAAAGAGAGCACGGCGACGGAGGATAAAACCTCAATCAGAACCCGATGCACCCCAGGCACCGTCGTCGCTTTGTCACAAGGCAGCTGTTCTGATAAACCCAACGTAACACGTTGTTGTTAAGGGCAGTGCTCTCGGATTAGCGACTCCCATTAAGTACGATCTTAAAGGATCGGGATCGGGATCAAAGACAATCATGCGCGCGACTCAGAATGTGCAACGCGCCGCAGCGACCAGCGTACGCAGCACGACTGCCAGTGGATCGGTTGTGTACGAGTCCGAACGCGCGGTGCACGAGTACCTGCAGTTCCACTTTGGTACGCGCACTGCACGAAGGGAAGAAGAGGGGAATGCATGAAAGAATGTTGAGGATGGTCATGGCATCGTGTAGGTGATCCGAAGAAAGTGGTGCCGTATGCGTTTGCTCCGCAGGATGCAGTGGCGTTCTTGCCGCGCACTGTCGAGGAAAGTGCGCGTCTGACGCCGACCGGACAGCGACGACGAGCATTGGATGTCGGCTGTGCTGTCGGTCGCGCAACGTTTGAGCTTGCTCGCCATTTCGACGAGGTTCGCTTGCTCGATGTGCGCCACGTTGTGTGACTTTGGTGGAATGACAAGTCTTTTGCCGCTTCGTCCAGGCCGTTGGTGTCGATTTCTCGCACCATTTTGCTGAGACAGCGAACAAAATGAAGAGCGAGGGCAAGTTGCCGTACGATGCACTCATCCAAGGAGACATTTGGGAGGTGCGCCAAGCCGCCGTTCCTTCCGATATCGATCGTACGAAAGTCCACTTCGAGCAGGGCGACGCATGCAACTTGAAGCCATCGCTCGGTATGTTGGTAGTTGCCGTGAGCCATAGGCATCCTGCGGGCATTCACATTGTCGTTCGCATTCGTCCAGGCAAGTTTGACGTCGTCTTTGCGTCCAACCTGCTTTGCCGCCTGCCAAACCCGGAGAAGTTCTTGACCGACGTTTCTAGCTTCATCAATCCGAACGGCATCTTCGCTCTCATCAGCCCTTACTCGTGGCTTGAGGAATACACTGCCAAGGATAAGTGGATTGGTGGCGTCTTGGACAGCAACGGCAAGCGCATCGAGAGCTTTGACCAGATCGAGCGCATTTTGTCGTCCAACTTCAAGCTAGTCAAGCGCCAGGACTACCCATTCATCATCCGTGAGCACGCGCGCAAGTACCAGTGGGGAGTGTCCGACGGCACGTTCTGGCAGCGCAAGTAACCTTCGAGGGAGTCATGTTTCCCTGATCTGGTCGTGTGAGCCGAATCGTGAATGGATGAAAGCTGGTTCGGTTTTTGGTCAATATTTACAATATCATAGGAGAAGGATGGGTCGGGCGAAATGTACACGAGTCTATCTCTGCCATGACCATGGCGCACGCGTGGTCTCCCATCAACGCGCTCGGCCCGTCGACCATGAGCATGCGGGAACTAATCACTATTGCAAAGGCTATCAACTATCACGCTCGCGTACGACCAACCGCAAAGGCTACGCATTCACGCCCAACGCGACGGCGCTGCGGCGTTTCTGGCCAGTTGACCGCGTTGAGTTGGTGCAAACGATCCCATTGGTGCCCGAGCGACCGTGTGTTCGCGTGGTGTTTTCGAAGAAGTGCTGATGTTGGTGCATTTGTGTGTGCGCTGGATGCTGATGATGGTAACCACCGTGCTGGCGGTGAGCTGCGACGCCAGCGGTCACGAGGCCGTGCGGATCGCGGCCGGCATCGACGCGCTTCCGAAGCTGGTCATCTTCTGGCTCGCTCACGTCCGTCACGTAGACGAGCTGACCAGCGCGTTCTGGGTCTTCCGTGACGTAGTGGCGCAGTTGGTTGTACGAGGGCACCGGCAGAGTCGAGTTGCGGACGCTCGTGAAGATATAATGATTAGCGAGTTCGTTGTAGTACCGCGTGTAAGTGTCCGTGCAGACGTGGAGGCTGAAGTTGATCAAGAGCAGGAACTCCACCTCGAGTTCGTTCATCTCGGAACACGGCACTCCACCGACCTTGGCGTAGTAGGCGTTATTGAAGTAGTGGTCATCGAAGAACTTGGCAGCCAAGACAACACTGGAAATGACCACGCGATGCACGTTCAGATCTGTCAACACAAACCCGTGCATCTGGTGTAGCCGGTCGATGTAAACCAGCGCCAGCACGAAGCACTCTGGACTACACGAGGCATACTTGTGGATGCGCAGCAGGTAGTCGCGGATGGAGATACCTGGCGACCGGAACGCCTCGAACTTGGTCTTCTGGTAATATGCCATTGGAATGCTGTCGCTGGAGTGCACCATCGATTCCACGACAGCAGCCAGCGTCTGGACGATTGCGCGTCCGCGCTCTTCATTCTCTTTGCCATCCATCGTTGTAGTCACTTCGTGACACTACAGTCTCGCAATCTCGTCGCAGCTAGACGACTCGGCGGCGACTCTCAGAGATGAGTTCGTCTGTTGTACCAAACGACAACGGGCAGTCACACTCTTTTTCAGGGATGTACACACGAGCACACGTTGGTGGATTCGTCGGACACGAGATGAAGCGTACGCACGGGGGAGATCGATCTGTCAACTGCTTGGCCGCGAGTTGCATCCACCGGGGCACCGAGCAATCAAAGAGAGACCAAGTCGCACTGGGCGCTGCTTCAACCTTGCAATGACGACGATGTCCAATCGCACGTTGGTCGTGGTAATGGGAACCTGCGCTCAACCAGCTCCAATCGAGAGGGAGAGATGGTCGTGTCGCGAGATATCCCGGCGGGGGTCGGTCCAAACGTTAGTGCAGATTGGAGCGAGCCACACCAACGCAGGGACACACTGGGAGCGGAGAAAGAAAGTGAGCGATTGAGCGAAGATCACAACTCGTCAGGCACGTGCTTCGCCGCGCTTGACTTGAAATGGGTCGTTGTAAGCCTTGGTCGACTACTCGCCTTGGGGCCAACTGAACAGCTTGCGAGGCGTGGGGGGCCGGAACGAAAACTTCCACGTCACACGAGCGGCTCGCCAATCAAGATCAGGAGACAGCAGCCACAGCGAAGACTGACTGACTGAGCGCGAGTGCGAGCGAGCTTCTCCTTCTCCGTCCGTACTGCTCCTCGTTCTCCACGAGCAGCGCGTGCGTGTGCGTGTGGTTTTGGATGGGGGTCGCTCGGCCGTCCTTCTTTCCCTTTGCCCGGACGCAGACAGCGCTGGCTCGCTGGCGCTGCAAAGACCGGCTCGGCTCAATCGGCCACGAGCCGTGGCACCGAGACCACCCCTCTCGCGGGAATTGAAGCACCACAGCAGCTCTATTAAGTACGATATCGTTTTGGAACCGGTTCGGAGCTCGGTTTCGAACTCGGAATTCAATATAAAACCTTAAGTAAGGTTTTTTTGCAGCAGCAACCAAGACTCAGAGGAATGTTGTATTGTGATTAGATAAAACTGCTGTTCAAGTTTCAACGCGCCATTTTGAAGATGCATGTTTAGAACGAGCGAAGTGCTGAAAAAATGTCGCTATGATATTGACCCACAGCCAAATTGTAAACTCTGCTCTTTCTTACTTCTTGCTTCCCAATATTCCATGCAAGCAACGCTGCCAACACGGAAGGAGACACGTGCAGGTGAATTCCTAGGACACTTACAGGCACAGGCACCTTCCACTCCTTTTTCAATGATGAGGCACTCTCCGCTGATGAAAATATAGCAGACTGCCAATGCCTTGAAAAGGAGACTGGCGATGCCATACCAGAATGCCATCTTTCTGGCTTCTCCTGTTCTAGAAAATAGCCATTAGCAGCAAGTACCATACCAGCGAAAACTGCTATACAACGTATGATCATAGTGGGGACCCGTCATGACGTACTGCAGAGCGTCGATAAGAACGTGTATTTCGTCTTCGCGGGCGTGTTCTTCATCTGGAAGCCAAATGAGGCGTTTCGAATACGAAATTTCGGATTCATCTTAAAGTCATCGTTCATCAACGCTGTGATCCCGTGTGGAATTTCACCATTCTCCAACCACTGGATTCAGGGTCGTCCGACTTGAGCCAGTTGTTGCCCTTCCTCGCGACGTATAGCGTCAGCTGATCCGCAGAAAACTTGTACATCTTCTTCTCGTTGATCATTTTCTTCAGATGACCGACTTTCTTGTGATCATGAATGTCAACAACGAAGTCATAACAAGAAAGACCCCCTGCAGGTTATTTTAGCCAATCAGATCACTCCAAAATTCATACATTTACATGAATTCCTGACAAAATTATTCCCCAATATATTGCAACTATTTAGTAGTGAGTTCATCTTGAGAGATATAAAATAAAAAATATTGAAACGGTACCGCTGTAGCCCACGTATCTTAAAAAAGTACAAATTTTCCAGCGATCCACATATTCACCACGTAGCAAGAACTGTAATGAAAAACGACAGGAGTTGAAAGATAACAAATGGAAATTTAACGGCAAGGAAAAACGCAGCGCGTCATCACGTCGCCATTCACGTCGTCATCAGCAGCAGCAAAAATCCAGGCAGCGGTGAAAATGCAGGGCCAGCGGGAGCGTGCATGGGCGGCGAAAACGGCTATGATGTGAGGGACGATTACGAAGCGGTGCGTTGAAAGGTTATGCGTGCGTGCGTGTGCATTGTCTCACGACGGTTTTCGTATTGCCCCATCGCAAGCCGGCCGAACGAGCAGCAAAACGGCAGGTATGATGGAAATTGACTGCTTGAAATGGGGCTGAGCGCATGTAATCGACTGCCGCAGCTCTGCTGGATCTCACTCAGTGCTTTTTTGCAACCAGATGACACAACTATCACCAACAGTGCTTCTCGTTACGCCTGTTTCCGCGGGAAACAGATCATTTGACCGCGGTTTAGCTTGAGGTACCTGCATTTTCAAGCAAATTGCTGCCGGCACAAACTCACCGTCGCCAACTGCACGCAGAAAATGAGCCAGAAAGGTCCCCTCCGCCGCAGCGCTCGCTTGGCGGTTGTTTCTTCGTCTCGCAGAAGCCCTCGGATTGCGAATAAGCAAGTGGGTAAGCGCAGCAGCAAAACGAACGAGGCGGCTGAAAAGTCACCGCACGCCAAAGGATGCTGAAAAAAGTGCTAAGGATAAAGAAGTCGCCGAGAAAGCAAGGTCGGTGAGCACCATTGTAATGGGTCAATTGGTCCCATCATATGATTGGCTGAAATGCGGATCATTATCAGCCAATGGGGTCTTTCAGTAGGATTAGGTATAAATATTGCATATGTAGGACATGTAGGTTTTGGTATATGGACCCTGCAATATATTCAGTTCTGGTTTTCCCTTCAACCACACAGGCCTGACGTCAGGACGAGTGAGCAAGGCCAACCTCGCTCAAGCAAGCTTCCTCGACTGCGCACAGCGTGTACGCAGTGGTAACGGGGCTGACCGCAGTCCAGTTACAACCGTGTTCCACAGTGGTGACAGTGATGAGGAGAAGCCGCAAGCGAAGCAGCGTGGCGCAGACCACGTATCGTCCACGAAACAACGACCAGCCCACGTATCGGGTAAAGAGCACGAATCGACCACGGGAAAGCCCTGCAGAGTGTAAGTCCTCGGCAAAAATGTGTGTGTGTGCCATTGCTGCAGACTGACCGCCTGGAGTCAATATTTCAAGGATGCAACCCACCAGATGATCAGCATTCGTGAGACGATTCCATGCACGCTGCGTAACACTCGAGTGGTGAAGCAAGTTGGTGCATCCCCCCGTGAAGATATTACGTTTGCACCCGATGATTGGAAGACCTTCAAGCGCAAATATTTGTGCACCCATGGAATTCCGCCGAAGGACCGAAGCACTGGTGCTCGCCCCCCGCCGGTTCCATCGCTACACAACAAGAAGACGGTTGCTGGAATCTGGAGGTCAAAAATGCCGTGTACGAGCATAACCACCTCGTGTCAGAAGAAGTGTTCAAAACATATGCTGCGAAGCGAGGTGTCAAAAATGCGACGACACTAGCGCAGGTCGATCTCATGATTCGCGGCGGCTCAAAGCGCTCCAAAATCTACGACTTCTTGCTCGAGAAAGGTGAGAACATAACTCGCAAGGATGTAGACAACATGATCCAGGTGTTCAAGGCAAGACATTTGGTAAAACGCCCAGGGAGATTCTCTGCCCAACGCGACGGGAGCTAAAAGACGGCCGCGACGCACGCTTGAGAGACCTTGGTGGCTCGTTCCCAAGGGACTCCGACGAAGTCGAACGGGACAAGTCCAGATGCCTCCGGAAGTCAAGCCTCCCTTCGATATTCTCGAAGATATTCCCAGATGATAAGTACCTCTGGTAGATTTACCACGTCAGTTGTAGATATACTAACTATTACTGGTAGGTAGGGGTAGGATCGCCTTGTGTGTGTGTGTGTGTTGGGGGGGGCATGATGTGTGATCAGATGATAGGCCAGAAAGACAGAAGTCATGGTCTATGTCCGTGGAACGTCCAACCCGGGAAGGTAACATTTGACCCAGATACCGTAGAAAAGCCATTCCACCACTTCTGGAAAGCCCACGACATGGCGAGTCCAGAAGTCAGTCTAACAATCAGTATCAAGTTTCCCTTCTTCGTCACAAGTGTCGTTTGTGTGGAACCACGTGTAATCTATCGAGACCCAAACAGTGCGGACTCATAGGGGCGTGTGGAAGTGATTTCCTGGTGTGAGGTGTGTACGTGTGTGTATAGGTCTATATCGATAGGGGATCTGTGCATTGAGTGCTTACATCTTACTCCTTCAAGTGCGGTTGCTTGCTTTGCTCATCAACTCCCGCACACCTGATAGGAAGGTGTCCCACAGAGGTTTTTGGCTGTTGTGGTTGACTATATTGGCTTATTTGAACACATCTGGATTGCCACGGGCATCCCTGATTTCGCTGAAGCCCGGCGCACTCAGTTCATAAAGCTGGATCATTGGGGGCTCACAAGTTAGTGGAAAGCGGCAGATTACGAAAGATTGTGCTGTATTTTGGGGTTAGTCCTGTAGAAGTATCCTTGACTACCCGCAATCTCGCTACTGTGCGCCCATTCGATAAGTCTTGTGGACGTGGATTTCTGATTTCGGAGACCCACTTCACCACAGACAGAAGAACATGACTGATGATGACTATTGCGCAAAGATCGACGCTAAGTTTGCAGCGGATGATCTGCTTAACACCGCGATGGTAGACGAGAGTCCGTCGGGTCACACTGGAGTGATCTCGTTGTCGACACGTCACATGCGCGAGATGGTTGCTCGCTTCCCTGCGTTAGTCCTGATTGACACGACGCATAAGACAAACAAGTACGTAGTGAACACGTTTGGTCCGCGCGCATTGCGGGCTAGCATTGCATCACGTATTCCACATGTAATGATCACGTTGTGCCCATTTTTCTCTGCCACAGATAGCATTACAGTTGTGTACGATGATGGTGATTGATGATGAAGGGCAGGGCCAAGTCGTCCAGCATGCGCTGTTTGAGAGCAACTCCACCTGGCACATGACCCGCGCCGAGTACAATTCAAGGATGGAGGTTGGCATTCGCACGAGCAAGACCTATGACGCGGAATCGAAGGACGTTCTGAAGTGCAGCTCGTACTTTGCGGCTGAGCACATCGAATCACAATACATTGCGGTTATGAACAAGTTGGCGCAAGCAAAAGACAACGGTGAAGACTACTACACGTTTGACGAGTCGACTGCGTCTCGATGTGTGATTGTGAAAAGCGGCCAAAGCGAGAACAAGCTGAACCTGTCAAGCTTCACGTGCTCATGCCCGTTTTCTGCACGATGAAGCTTCCCTGACAATACGTAATGGCGTATCGAAAGAAGCACCAACTAGGCTCAAGCATTATTCCGTTGCAGATAATTGGTGACAGGCATGACATCGAGCTTGCGTATCCGCCCCGTACTGACCACGTACTGACCACGTATTGCGTGTTTGTGAAGGTAGTTCAGCAGCGTTGACCGTGTGCCATGAGTCCGTTTCCAGCACAACGACTTTAAGCCGGTCATAGGGATCGCCAAGTGCTGACGGTGATGAAGATCCATGGCTGACGGCATCGCTGATGTTCAAGGAAGCATGCAACATCACTCGTGTGATAAGCAATGAGCTCGCTACAATCACCTGCAGGAATGAGTTCCATGAACATGTAGATTTCTTGCTGGCGCAGTGGCGCAACATCCGCCAGCGAAAGCGAGCGAAGATCATGACATCGCCAGAGGGTGATGAGTTGATCCCCACGCATTCAGGCTGCGGCAGCTGAAGAAATCGCGAATTCTGCCAGCGACAAGGAGGAGACCAAAAGATGGGAAGACGAAGACAGCGCAAGCGTTGCAAGCGAAGCGGAAGGCAACGAGACTTGAGGTGGCGCAAGTGCTGAGGCGGAAGAAGGCAGTGTAAGCGCCGAAGAAGCTGGAGGGGAAGAAGAAAGCGCTAGTGCGGAGGAGGCCGAACAGAAAGAAGGCAGCGCAAGTGACAACGCGGGCGAAGAAAGAGGCAGCGATGCAGCCGAGGAAAACGATAAAGGTGCCGATATCGTGCGTACCACGCATCAGCCACGTATTGACCGCGTTTGTGTTCTTTCAGAAGTATTGAGCACGGTGTATCGATGCGCATGCGCTTCAACAAGAGGGCAGCAAGACAGGTCGACCGCGCCTTGATCGCAAAAAGCAAGATGCAGAGAAGAAACAAAGCCGTACTATGTTTAACGCCGTGACCAAGGTGCGCCGTGCACTTGGCGAAGCAACGCTGGTTGAGTTTTGCCAAAATCTGCTGCTAGAGTTACCAGGGCTTCAGGACACAAGCAAGCGGGGCAACGCCATCCCCACTGACCACATCAAGGCTGCCAGCAGGAAGCTCAACTATGAAGGTCTTCGAAGCAAGGTCGTTGTCTTTGAAGATGCATTCTTTGTGCTCTTAGCGACGCTTATCAAGACTGCATTGACTTGCCTCAACCGCAACGCACCACTTAGGTCAGCAGTGAGTGTATCGACGTCTACATCAAGCGTCTCCGCACCAGCATCCAGCCCCATCGCTTCATTCCAATTTGACGATGCTGATGCCGTGGTGTCGATCAAGTCCGTCGGTGCATTTCGACGCGTTCAAATCGAGGCAATGAAGGTGATCCACGATTGGCAAATAGAATGCTGCGATGGGTTAGCGTGTGTGAAGTGGCTGAGACTTGAGGTGAAGATTGCCGTTCCAGCTGACATGCAAGAAGAGGTCGAAGAAATAGCGACGGCGGTAGAGCAGAGGTTTGCGCGTGCCAAAGCATGACTGCGTCTACACGCACCTCTACCGGGTTCGATGCAACATCTGGTTCTGTGATGCACTAATTGCTGCCTTCTTGGACCGCTTGTGTTCAGAACACGAAGGCGCAACGCTGGCGCAGCCACCGCTAACTGTGTGGTAGAATGCAAAAGTTGCAATGCCCATGCAGGACTTCGTGTTGAGCACGCAATGCAGCTAGCAACCAACCAACTAAATATCCAGGAAAAACATTCTGTGTTCCATTTCCTAATGTACAGAGAAAACTCGTCTAGCAGAAAACAATATATGTAACATTCATGTCGTTTGAGTTACTAGCAGTCACGCATTCCAGATTGGGTGGGGCGGTGAAGGGAAACGCAATCTAGGTGAATGCAAATGCACGCCACAGTTAATTCCCTGCAGTATGACATGTATTTGGTGTCTGAGGTAAACTGAGTTCTCTTTATGAACTTGTTCAACCACTCATTAAATTCCCTCGTACATCTTAAACAAACTATCACATACAAACACTTAAAGTATTAAACCTCGTCCAGGTCACATTCTTAAACGATCTCTAATCCACTCTCTGTTTTGCCTACTCCTACGCACGCATTCGACGTTTTCCCTCAGATCGTACGGATAAGAGTTTGATTCTCCGAATACTACGTTTTCCACTGTTTTATGAGTAAATGTGTTTGTAAAGGAATCCCTGGGCAATCCCGTCCGCACAACAACTCTGGATAAATCCAGAAAATTAGTCGTACAGTATATTATACTGTACGCGAGTTCAGTTGACGATTCATCTCAGCAACGTTTGTCTCTTGTGAAAGGTTCGACGAAAGAGCGAAAAGGAGGTTGCTGAAATGAAAATTGTGTGAAAATATGTGGGCATTCAAGTGTTCACGCTGCCATCAAGATTCGTACTTGTAAGGGCCAAGTCCAGCCTCGCTCTCGCTGCGCCCTCGTCACCTACCCCTCGTCGTCACCAACTCGAGCTAGATCCACCCTGGTTGGAAAGACTGACTGGCTGGCGCGCCGCTTATCGCGCAGTGCTCGAGTGTGCGCACAAGGGACATAGTGCACAACGACAGAAGCCATCACGACCCAGCCTACCGCTTGAAGCTCTCCCCAGAACCTCCGGCTGATAATGAGCCTGGCAAGAAAGCAGGTGACCAAAGTCGCGCGGTGTGGACCCCCACCATGATCGAATCGCTCTTGGAGCTGCGTCATGGTCCTGGGAGCGATGTTTCCTTCGCAAAAATTCATCCAGACTCATTTTTATGTGGTGGGAGAAGCTCACATGCAAATTCAACCCGACGAACAAGTGCGGTTATGACGCTGATCAACTCAAGACGAAATACCGCAACATGACACGTGACTACAATGCGCAATCTGGCAAAGACAGGAAATCAAGTGGAAGATGAAGACTACGGAATGCGCGACCCACCACATTGGTATTTGATGGTCCAATACTTTGGCCGCAAGTCTGGGTTGGGTCAACGGACAGTCTCAGCAACATGCCCATGCACCTGCCTCCGCACGGCCCCACCCACTCGCACCCGTCCTGGATAGTGATGATGCAACAGCGCCAGCGACATCGCCTCGGCTTTCACCGCTGCCTGCGAAGCAAAATACGCCTTCAAAACGCAAGTGAGATGTGTGTGACGGTCTAATGCATATGGGAGTCACTGTGGCGCGCGAGCTCGTGGAAGCAGCGTCGCTCAAAATGCAGGAGGCATCACGGGTTATGTGGTGGAGCGGCGCTGGAAAGCTTGCGACCAGTCGCCACACGTGTCAGGTGGGACCAGAACTGCGGCGGGTCCCAGAATCCGGTCCCATAGGTCGGTCCAACGGGAGGATCCGGGCCGGGTGCGGCTCGGAGACCCAAGCCAACGAGTGAGAGAATCCAGGCTCGGCTCGAGCGGATCCCACAAGTGGGAAGCACCGGGAGGCATGCGACATGGCGCAGGTGACGACAGAAGAATGTCCTGACACGATCTGATGCGTGTGTGGATCCAAGATCGAGAGGATGTTCAAGAACAGTCTCATGTTCCAAGGTTGACGGCTAATCAAGTGGATGCAACTGCGGAGAGCATGGAGAGCTCTGACGCCTTCCATGTTCCCGAGTATGGACCAAACAACCAAGGTTCACTGCTGCCAATCGGCTTGGGACCAAGTGTTGGGTGGAGATGATGAACGAAGTAGACGGATCCAGTGCCGTCGCAGCACCAGCTACAGTAGTTGGAGCTGACTCCATCGTCATTGGCGAGGTGCACATGTCAGGGTTGCTGTGGAAGGGTTCTCGAGTGTTACGTGGATGAAGAACAGTGCATCGCATAGACGTCCGTGCGGTTGCTGCAAGGCGGAAGCACAGGGCTGCTCGTTGCTGGCATCTTCCTGTGCTCGAGCGGTGTCGGTACATCGAGTAGGTGCTGGTAAGCGTGGCCACTGCGGTGGCGAAGCGAGGGACGTGGTAGCCTGCGCCGGCGTGGTTGTCAGGTGCAGATCACCAGCAGACGCAACGCTGATGCGCGAGCATGAGTGCATGAGGTGTGAGACTCACACGCTGGATCCAGCCGTGTGCAGCGCTGGATCCAGCCGGCTCCAGCTGTCAAGAAGAGTGCGAGTGGCACGGTGTGCGGGTATGTCATCACGATGCGAGTGGTCCCAGCAGGNGGACCAGAACCGCGGCGGGTCCCAGAATCCGGTCCCATAGGTCGGTCCAACGGGAGGATCCGGGCCGGGTGCGGCTCGGAGACCCGAGCCAACGAGTGAGAGAATCCAGGCTCGGCTCGAGCGGATCCCACAAGTGGGAAGCACCGGGAGGCATGCGACATGGCGCAGGTGACGACAGAAGAATGTCCTGACACGATCTGATGCGTGTGTGGATCAAGATCGAGAGGATGTTCAAGAACAGTCTCATGTTCCAAGGTTGACGGCTAATCAAGTGGATCCAACTGCGGAGAGCATGGAGAGCTCTGACGCCTTCCATGTTCCCGAGTATGGACCAAACAACCAAGGTTCACTGCTGCCAATCGGCTTGGGACTAAGTGTTAGGTGGAGATGATGAACGAAGTAGACGGATCCAGTGCCGTCGCAGCACCAGCTACAGTAGTTGGAGCTGACTCCATCGTCAATGACGAGGTGCACATGTCAGGGTTGCTGTGGAAGGGTTCTCGAGTGCTACGTGGATGAAGAACAGTGCATCGCATAGACGTCTGCGCGGTTGCTGCAAGGCGGAAGCACAGGGCTGCTCGTTGCTGGCATCTTCCTGTGCTCGAGCGGTATCGGTGCGTCGAGTAGGTGCTGGTAAGCGTGGCCACTGCGGTGGCGAAGCGAGGGACGTGGTAGCCTGCGTCGGCGTGGTTGTCAGGTGCAGATCACCAGCAGATGCAACGCTGATGCGCGAGCATGAGTGCATGAGGTGTGAGACTCACACGCTGGATCCAGCCGTGTGCCGACTGCGGTGGCGAAGCGAGGGACGTGGTAGCCTGCGTCGGCGTGGTTGTCAGGTGCAGATCACCAGCAGACGCAACGCTGATGCGCGAGCATGAGTGCATGAGGTGTGAGACTCACACGCTGGATCCAGCCGTGTGCAGCGCTGGATCCAGCCGGCTCCAGCTGTCAAGAAGAGTGCGAGTGGCACGGTGTGCGGGTATGTCATCACGATGCGAGTGGTCCCAGCAGGCAATAAAGCTGATAGCCAGCGTCCGCGACGAAGTAGTGCCTCCTGCGAATCATCCGATGACAGTGTTGACCAAACTGGGATAGATTAAAGACAGACTTGTCATTGTTCTGCCCGAGCGAATGGAAAACGACATAAAGAGCTGGTGGTCATCCCCAACAGCTTGCATATTAAAGGCAGGAAAGCCTTTGCGACAATACCATCCCTCCCATTGTTCCAGACGCTTGATTTCTATCAGGGTGCCGTCAATGGCATCTACAACCCCTGGGAGACCTGTTCGCGCCTCGAAATACTTCCATTCGCTGTGGGTGTGTGGCAGGCGAACGGTAGCCGCCATACACGTCTCCACAAGCACCATAACTCCTTCCCAAATGGATCGCTTGATTGTTGTGCTGCTCATATGGCGTGGGACACACGACCGGCGGCCAGGTCAGCCAAGCTCACAGTCGGTCACAGAACATGTTGGCTGGAGTATGGTCAAGTGCACATACTCCAGCCAGCATATTCAGTTATGGCAGCCTGAGCTGGCAATGCCACACGTCACACAAACATGCCAAAGCCTCTTGGTGGTAGTATGTGCAATCGACCATACAAAACATAGGAGGATGTGTCACAGCTGGGGAACACCGCTGGTGATGGGTAGCGCGTTGCGGCGTGCATCAGGCATACACGAACCCATACAAACGACCGCATGGCGAATTTCGCTGACGATGAGGACCGTCGTCTGGTGCCGTTGGTGCGCGCGCTTTAAGCGGACGGAGTGGCAGAGGATATAGGTTTGAGAGGAGGTTGTTCGCGGTATGCAAGTGCGAGAATGGAAACATCAAGGTGGAGGTAAGTGAACGGCAAACATGATTGATATTAGACGCGCGACGCGGTTAGTAGCGGAAGAAATTGCGAGCGTCTTCAAAGGCATCAACGCTTTCCGCCCGGGTGTCAATGGACACAACTGGTGGCAACCGCGCGGCGGTGAAGCTTTGGTAGCGCCGGTGAATGACGTCGCGCGGTACTTCATTCTCGCATCGCTTCGCCAGCAGATGTGCCGTCAAGTTATCTTGACACTCAAGCTGGGCAAACACCACCGCATAACNAGCCGAAGACCATCCGTCTGCTCCTCCAGGTCCAAGCACCCTACTTCAACCAGTCAACCTAGCGTCGATGAACACCAGGCGTCAATCTGAGGAGCCAAGAACTGAGGACCCGCGCACGTTCAAGATGTCGAAGACCAAGAAGAAGGCCCAAGACGCCGAAGAACGTGCCGGTTTTGTGGCAAAGAGCCGCTTAGTCCCCACGGACAAGGCCAGCCCTCCACCACAAATGGTGCGTATGCCCGGATCCTCGGATCCTGGTGAGAAGAAGCTAGAAGAACCGGCTGAAGTCAAGCACGACATCGATCATGGACTCGTCATGTCAAGTGTTTCTGAAGTAGAGTCCAAACACTCGCTCGCTACAAGGGGAACTAGCGACGCGAGTGCGAGAAATATGAGTTCCCCCGTGTCTGTCGACGACGAAGAGAAACCAAGGCCATCACGTCGACAGCTTGAAGAAAGTATGATGGCCGCCATCAGAGAAACCCAGCATCCRAGCTCTCAAACGCTAGCGTTCAGAGAGTTCAAACGTCTGGTCGATGAAGAATCACTGCTCAGAGCATTGGGTGTGCTCTACCCACACCAAATTGCCGGCAAGATTGAGGAACCACACTTCCAGGATGCAAGTGACACTCTGGAAGTCGCATACAAGGTGATTCGGTTGCTGGGGGCGGTGGGATGCTCATTTGAAGACACGGATAATAACGCCGTGCGTGAAGTCCCGCTGGAAGATGCCATGATTACGGGAATGAAGTTGTTCAACGTGCTACAGGCGATTACCGAAGAACCGCGTGACGCGGGGCGTCGACGACATCCCCGACGTGCCCAACGCGAGCGGCTGGTCCCGACGCCTACAAGTACATTCCCGGCGAACGTGGCCCCAACGCCGTCACGAGCCCTGCCCGGATCCAAGCCCGTACCACGCGCTGGACCAGGCCCGGACCATCTCCGAGCAGTACAAGAGGCATTCCAGACGATCCTTGGCATACCCGCGACGTCACGCCCTGCGAGCATCATCCCGCAACAAGGGGCTACAGACTGGCGAGAGCAAGCTGCACAGTCTGCAGCGGCGTGGGCCGATGCCGGGCTAGATCGGGGACCGGTTCCACCACCCGTCATCGATCAGCGGGGACGGTACGTGGATCGAGAAGGGGACTCCGAAATGCCGACCCAGGAGGAGTTGGATCTAAGAGCTGCACGGGCCTACCAGGYTGCTCAGGACAGACGCACAGGTCATCCGAGTCGTTCCCCARGAACACGAGGRGTACCACACGGCCCGAGCRYACCCCTCCCGTCGAATGCTGCCGCTCCACGACCATGGAGCGTGGAAGATGAATACGCACCAGACGACCCGCTGGAGGTCGAGTTCGAGGCGCAAACAGCGCGCGTCAACTCGGCCAGGATCCTGCCGAGCATGGTGGCAGACCTGAAGACGTTTTCGGGTCGAGATCACGACTGCGAGCGCGCAGCCGAATGGTTCCGCCGTGTCAAGTTCGCCTTCAAGCGAGATATGCTGTCTCCTACCGACAACTGCGAAACCTTCGCCAGCCTGCTGACGGGTCCAGCCCGTCACTGGTTCGGTCAGTTGGCACGGTCGACACGCCGGTCATGGTTCGACCTGATGCAAGCCTTTGATGCTATGTACTGCAAGCAGGGGGCGTCGCCAGCAAGGATGTAYTATGCGATGCGCTGCGGGTCYAACGAGGATCCACTCAACTACTTGCTTCGGTTGAATACAGCCGCAATCAAGGCCAAGATCAGGATCCATGACGGCGACGCAGCTTTACGCCTGGACCATGTGAACCACTTCTTGGACACGCTATACGATGGAGACCTGGCGAAGCAGATCCTCTTGCAAGCGCCTCGCTCCGCTCTAGAAGTCCAAGATTTGCTGGCGAGCCTACGAAGCCGAGAGTTGCGTCTCAGGCGGGATGCCAAGCGTGACGATAACTCGGAACCCCCACGGTCACAAGGGCGTCCAAGAGTTTTTGACAAGGGACGACGGCAAGACAGACACGACGCACCAGCGGTGCGAAGTGTAACCTGGCAAGATTCGACGAGCAGCAGCGAGGACTTCGAGACCAGTTCTGGATCCGATTCATCCGGCAGTGGTCAGTCCGACGAGGAGTCATTTAAGCCTCGATTACACGCTGCCGGTACGGATCCAACAGCCCGGCGTCCTCCAAGGCCTTCGCACGAGAGACAACAATCACCGCCTGCATCCGCCTGCTCGCACTGTGGATCCCAACATCATCAAGATTTACATTGCTGGAAAAGGTTGACGTGCCAAAAGTGCGGTCGAAAGGGTCATCCGACTGATCGTTGCCTTCACACGTGTCGCGCCTGTGGTCTCATTCATGATGCGGGCGAATGCAAGCTCGAAGAGGTTTTCAACACAGTCCGCCAGTGGTATGACCCGGCTAAACACGCTGGGCTTCTGCCACCAAGTGCGGAGAAGCAGATAAACTAAGCCGCTCGCTGGTATCATGGGAACCAGGACGCGACGAGCGATCGCCCATCTGTATATTTGCATGCATTGCTCAAGAACCGAAGCAGCGCCCAGAGACTAAGGCTGGAAGTTTGYCCAAGRAACCGAGCTCGAAGCGTACGGGAAACAATAATCAATGTCAAGAATTTGAGAGAAAACCCGCCTTGTTTCGTCTTCGATTGAATCCCGGAGAGAGAAGAGGGTACTGGAAACATTACACGCCTTCCCGGTGGTTCCGACAGACTATCGTGCCMGCCAAGATAGAGGACGTCAACTGCAAGATCYTGTTTGAYACGGGTGCTGAAGTGTCGATCCTGGACGCCGATTTCGCGCGTGAGATCGGTGTCGTGGTGGATCCAGACAAATCGATGAATTGCGCAGGGGTCGGAGGGGCCCTGTTCCGAACCGAAGGCTCCACGCAAGTCAAGATCACACTTGGACNACTCAAGCTGGGCAAACACCACCGCATAACCGCGAGCCCTTGCTTCTGCCACATACGGCATGAACTCGTATTCGCAGATGTTGGTGTTGTCGATCMACACCACAAACACTGATCGCCCCAAGCAGTCCGAAAATCTCGCAAAACAACGCTCATGAGCGGCTCCGATGTCTTCGCTAGACCACTGGTACGTGCCTTGAACGTAGWGATATTCATCGGCGCTGCAGATCTCGACTGGTCTTCCAAATGTGCGCTGGGCCAGGAACGCTATTTCGGCAGCGGCAGTGGTCTTCCCACTTCCAGGCATGCCTCGCATTATTACCACCGACGGTCGGGGACCGTCGGTGGCCATTATCTTGTCGCGCATGCACATCACCACATCGATCGTCTTGTCAATGACCGGAAATACCGGGAACCAAAAGTGGCGCGACAGGGGGCTGGAATCTTTAGCACTCATCGCTGGTGGGGGGTGAATCTAGTTGTGGCCGTGCTATGAACGAGAAGGGTCGCGGTGGGGAGCTTTTGAAGAAAGATGACAGAGTGAATTTGTTCAGGTTCTCCCCTGACACAACTGTCGCGGGAAGGCACTAGGGCATAGTGTTAGGAAGCTCTGTTCGATGAACAGGAACGGGCATTCGGGCGGTGGTTTTACAAGGCATCAGTATGAAGCCTGTTGTCGAACACGATGACCCGCCAATGCACAACTCATTCTTGTGCGACGACAGGTACAGTGACGGGCACGCCTTCGGTTGTTTGTCTTGCTTAAATTATATGAAGAGTTTAGTGACCATTCCCATGCACATTTCGTCACGATGTGACATAGTGCGACGGAGGCATTGATCCGGTTGTTTATCCTGCCCATTCCATACAAGAAGTACATTCACGTAAGGCGTTCCGCAACTGTTGCTGGGTTGGCGCCTTGGAACAAACGCGAATATGAGCAATGCGCGGCAGGTGACGTTGACAGGCAAGCGAGGTGAGATCATTCGGGCCCATGTGCTTGCTCATGCGAAGCACAAGGCGCCCATTTCATACAAGAAGATACATTCACGTAGGGAGTTCCGCAACTGCTGCCGGGCCGACTTGATCAGACTCGTGTGAGAAGCGCAACGAGAGCTTGAAGCCTAGGAACGACGACGGCGGATAATTCAGCAGGCGACGTTGAATAAACTTCAACTTGCCAAAGAAGCACGCAGTTAACTTGAAAACCAAGTTGTGGAAGAAAAGAAGCACCGTTTGGCGCTCGAAGGGAAGCTACGAGTGGCAGCAGAAATCGAGGAGCGTGAGCGTGCAAGTCAAACGCAACGGGAAGCAATTGAAGCACAACTCACCAAGCAGCAAGAAGCACGCGGCCGCCTTGAGCAGCAGCTTATCGAAGAACAGAAGCAGCGATTAGCACTGGAAGAAAAGCTGCGCATTGCAACCGAAGTCGAGAAGAAGTGTAAGGAAGAAGAAGATGCGATTRGAAGACAACGTAAAGCAATGGAAGATGAGAAGAAAAGAGTTTGCTGAACGACTGAAGATGAAGGAGGCAGAAGTCAAAAGCATCGCCCAGGAAGCGAAGCGCAAGGCGAAGGAAAAGTTCGAGCGCGAGCTGAGGGAGAAGGAGAAGGCCGCTATTGCGGCTGCGGCGGCACATGCAAAAGAACTTGAAGCTCTGAAGCAGAAGATTACAACGATGGAAACAAACAGCGAGGCGCTTTCTTCGATGTTCCTTCAAGTCAACAAGCAGCTTCAAGACATGACACAGTTAGCTGCGATAAACGAAGAGAAGCTCAAGGGATACGCAGTGTATCGCAACTACACAATTGTCGACGACAACTTGCACATGTTAGCGAACAAGATCAGAGAACGCGATGGCAGCAAAGTTAGAAGGCATTGCGGAACTGATAAGGATTTGATGGCTCAAGCAGCAGAAGTGGTCGTCCAAGAATTCGCTCGTCAGCAAGCGCGATTTGACAACCAAACCCAAGGATATGTTTTCAAGCACCACCAGAAGTTGTCAGACATGATCAAACTCTGGTGAGAAAAGCGAAATGGCATCACCCACAAGGCGCATGTCCTCGACAAAATGACCGATCGCGATGACCAACGCTTCGAGCAAGCTTCGCAAGGAATCCAGCGCGTGCTTCTCGATGTGGAAGAAGGCATGCGTGACCGCTCCAAACCGCTGAGGCTTGGCTTCGCTGACATAGACCTCCCACAACATGGGCGTTCGTGTCAGCCACGATGATATAGATCCTAAATAATCTGAACCTTGACTTGTTCAGCTGTCGTTTCCATCTTACGCGTGCCGCCACATGGATGAGCACGATACGGAAGCAAAAGTCACAGACGGTCATAGAACATGTTGGCTGGAGTATGGTCAAGTGCACATACTCCAGCCAGCATATTCTGTCATAGCGTGGGACACACGACCGGCGGCCAGGTCAGCCA
>NSDO01000194.1:67233-110176 GCA_002286825.1 Lagenidium giganteum | reverse complement strand
CCCTCATTGACCGTGAAGTGTTTGGCAGTGTACAGGACTGTCCTCCAGAGCACAAACCCATTGGTTGCAGACGGGTGTTCACGCGCAAGAGAGACGAAACAGGCAAAGTAACTCGCTTTAAAGCACGCCTGGTTGCACAAGGCTTCACACAGTAGTTGGGGTTGACTATACCGACACGTACTCACCAGTCATGACCATACCACCTTGAGATGGTTGCTCGCGTTCGCTGCCAGGAACGATATGGAAGTAAGACAAGCAGATATTGAGACAGCATATCTGTATGGGGTCATCGACGCAGAACTCTACATGAGAGTGTCCGAGGGATTACGTGGCGAGGGGAGAAGTCAAAGTCGAGCAAACGCAAACTTCCATGTGTCAGAGTACACAAGAGTCTATATGGGTTGAAGCAAGCTGGCAGAATTTGGTTCTTGCACTTCTCGCAGTGCTTGATCAAGTGTAGATTCCGGACACACGAGAGCTCCCCATGCCTGTTCGTCAGGCGAAGTGGCGCCGAGATTGCCATTTTTGGGATCTATGTAGACGACATCGTCATGGTGGGCACTGACACGGCAGTAGAAGCTACGACGAGGGCATTGAAGGCCGAATTCAAAGTCAAGGACATTGGCAAGTTGTCCTACTCTATGAGAATCCAGGTCCGCCAGATCTCGACGGGGATACTGTTGCATCAGGCAAGCTACATTACGAAGCTGCTGCAGCGCTTCAAGATGAGGGAGGTCACGAGAGCCACTAAGACCCCACATGGTAGTGCGGAGCCTGAAGCCAGAAAGTGACGTCTACGGTCCAAGACGCGACAGTGAAGAAGTCCTTGGCGAAGATTATCCGTACAGAGAAGCCATCGGCGCTCTACTATCTTGCAAACTGCTCGCACCCAGATGTCGCTTTAGCCGTGAGCGTGCTTGCACGCTACTCATCTGAACCCACCAATAGACATTGGACCGGCATAAAGCAACTGCTGAGATATCTGGCGAAGACCAAGGACTACAGTTTGTTGTATCAAAGAGGAGTTCCTGCTCGAAATGTCTCTGAATTAGTCACTAACGATACCTACGGCTATGCCGATGCAGGCTATCTCTCTGATCCGCACAAGGCTTGATCACAGACCGGCTACGTCTTCATGTCCGCCAACGGCCCGATTTCTTCGAAGTCAACAAAACAGACTCTTGCAGCAACTTCGACAAATTAGTCCGAGATTATCGCGCCCTACGAAGCCTGTCATGAGTGCATTTGGTTGCGACGATCGTTCACCGCGGACTCGACATCACTCCAAGCCCGGCCCGATCACCATCTTCGAAGACAACAGCGCGTGTGCAGCCCAAGTCCAACACGGCTACATCAAGACCAATCGGACGAAGCACATCGATCCGAGGTTCTTCTTCATGCACGAGCACAACGGAAAGCAGCTCGAAGTCAAGCGCATTGAATCGGACAAGAACCTTGCAGACCTGTTTACAAAGACACTTGGAAGAACCTCATGCAAGGCCTTGGCATGATCCAGCAATAGTACCGTCGTTGGTAGCGCTGGGTTTTACCCTCACCGAGATGCGTACGCATGTGCGTAGTCTACGGGGGGGTTTTCCCAGCGAGTAGTCAGATACATCGCTGAGGGGGGGGGACTGTCCGTGTCATCCAACAGTCATCACCATGAGTGACGGTGGTACCAGTATCTTACCCGTAACCGGTGACGTCATCACGGTTGATGACTGACGATGATGTGTGATGTGTGTGATCATGGATGTTGACTGATGAGGTGTGACGTGTGACACCCAGGCCGAATCTTCGAACCTGGGTTGGCTTACCATTATTGGCCAATCAGAGGATGCCATGATGAATGACTGCGCACACTCATCAAGTGTCGCATGGTGTCGCACGGTGGCGAGCCCCATGCGCACTCACACGCCAACCCTGTGGGTCACAGACCTGTGACTCACGGACGTTGGCCACCGATGTTTTCTCCCTCCGCCAACTCGAGTTCTCCCTAAATTCTCAATTCATTCGGTCATTTGCCATCAAGTACACAAGTGGCCCTCCTCCAGAGGTGCCATTGTAACGTGTTACGTTCTTGGACAGAATGAACTTCAGTCATTTGCAGTCCACGAGCGATTGATTCTCCGATCGTGTGGCAGCTACCCACAGCAAGCCCTTTATTTCATCCAATATGCGCGATTTTCGGTCCACTCAGGACCAGATTAATTACGTGATTCTGCTTCTTCGTTCATAGTCAGGTGTTGTGATGCTGGGTAAGTGGCTCCACCGGACGACCCACTGATCCAATCTTGTCCCCAGCTTGCACAAAGTCGTTTTGGCTCATTAAACTCTAGCGTGTTCAGCAAGTTTTCCCTTGCACTATTGTTGATACAACCAGCCACGCTGGCGCTCTGCTGCTGCGGCGGCAATACCACAATGACCGTCGCTTGCAGCTGAAGCTCCTCCAATTAAGATCGTGGTGAGCATTGTTCCTTCGCTTGGCACGCTGCTTCGCCGCCGTAAACCTTCAGCTGGTTTGGCGCTACTCGGGGGAGTAGGTTTCTTCCCGCCCGTTTTGTATGGTGATACCCTGCGTGGACCTTGTTCCGAAGTTCACGAACATGAATGAGAGCTTGTGGCATTTCTACCATATCTGGTTCTGTATTGGCAAACGCACCACCAGCTCCCTCATCCACGAACTGGAACCACCATTCCTGGGGTTCCGGAGTCATCACTTGCTGACTAAGACATGGACTCTAGCGTCTGAGTTCACAGCACAACTGTGTTAGTCTCTGTACAACTGTATTTTGCCATCCCGCATGATCGTCGCTTACTATAGTATTGATCATGCCAGCTGGCATCGGGCGCAGCAAAGCAAAATAGCAGGATCTGGGCTGGCAAAGACCGCAGCCGCACCAGACGTGAGGAAAATACAAGTCCATGCTTCTTGTCTATAGCTTACCTCTTGTTGTTTTGGAATTGTGAGCCGCTCTTTATTGAGTGCAGTCACACAGACTTGGGAAGAAACATGTGAGGGAAGACCCCAAGAACAAGGACTTCGACGAAGGGAGGAGGCGGCTACCTTTCACGATCGTACTTAGTGGTGCCTGCTGTCCACACCAAATTTGGTGTGGCGCATTTGGAACAGCGCTGCTGCTTGTCATCAATCCGTTGGAAGCGAAGCGCGTCGGCATGGGCGGTGTCAAGAAGGACCACAAGAAGGCCAAGCCAGCTGCCAAGTCGGCGAAGAAGCCTGCCAAAGATGACGAAAAGGAGCTGTCTGTGCTAAAGCGAAGCAAGGCTGCCAAGCCGACGCCATTCTCTGATGCCTCGGATGGCGATGATGACGACAACGACCAAATCACGGAGCTGCAAGTGAACGAAAAGTTCGCCAAGGCCTTCGAAGAGCGCAAGCGCAAGGAAGAGCTGACAAAGCTGGAGAAGCGCGGCGTCGTGATTGATGAAGAAGACGACGACGAGTCGGATTCCGAGACCGAAGACGAAGACGGCGAGCACCTGACGGCCGAAGTGGACGCCGATATCCGCAAGACGCTGCAGTTGATTCGTAAGAAGGATCCAGCGATCTACGACCAGTCGATCACGTTCTTCAAGAAAGACGAAGAAGACAGCGAGGAAGACGACGAGTCGAGCGACGATGATGAAGCGGTCAGCAAGGCCAAGGGCAAGAAGAAGGCCAGCAAGGAGAAGGCGCCAGCACCGATGTACTACAAGGACCTGGTGCGACAGCAGGTGATCGCTGGTGACATCGATAGCGAGGAAGAAGAGGAAGATCGCAGCGAGAACAACTTGTCGTACGCAGAGGAACAGGCCAAGATCAAGGCGAACTTCCTTCGCGCGCTCAAGGGCAATGCCAGTGAAGCCGAGGACAACGACGATGATGATGACGATGACGATCAGGAAGGTGGTTTGTTCAAGCTGCGTAAGAAGACGGACAGTGAGCAACAGAAGGAAGACGAAGAGTTCGAATCGTTCAAGGCTAAGAACGCCAAGCAATTGAGCAAGGACGACATCGATCCAGACGCCTTCCTGGAGCACTACGTCAGCAGCGAGGCCTGGAAGGAGAAGAAGAACGTGATCCCGCACTACGAAGATATCGTGCGGGAAGACGAAGAAGATGAAGAGGAGTTGGAGAAAGCAGAGGAGTTCGAGCACAGCTACAACTTCCGTTTCGAGGAAGAGGGTGGTGGCATGATCAACACATACTCGCGCCACATCGAAGGCAGCATGCGTCGCGAGGACGACACACGTAAGCGCAAGCGTGCTGAGCGCAAGGAGCGCAAGGCGCTGGAGCGCCAGAAGAAAGAGGAAGAGCTGCGTCGCTTGAAGAATCTCAAGCAGGCCGAGATCCAGAGCAAGCTCAACAAGGTCGCCAAGCTCATGGGCAAGGCCGAGGCCGAAAAGCTCAAGGTCCAACCAAGCGATTTGGAGGCCGCCTTCGATCCAGAAGAGTACGACAAGCGTATGCAGGAGATCTTCGACGAGGAATACTACAACGAAGATGACGTCGACATGGAGAAGCCGACGTGGGATGACGAGGAAGACAAGGAACTCTTCGGCAACTTGCCGGTGGATCCAGAGGAGGAAGAGGAAACTGCTGCTGATGATGATGATGATGCAGGAAACGATAACGAGGAAGAGAAGGACAGTGATGACGAGGCTGGTGATGAAGAACATGCAAATGGCGAAGACGCTGAGAATGATGACGAAGATGGCGACGAAGAAGAGGACGAGGGCGACGTTGATGAGAAGCCATTGGAGGAGATGACTCTGGAAGAGATGAAGGCTGCCAAGCAGAAGTATCTCGACGAGATGTATGCGCTTGACTACGAGGACTTGATTGGAGACCTTCGATGCCGCTTTAAGTACCGCCACGTGCCGAAGAACGATTTCGGTCTTTCTATTGATGATATCTTGGTCGCCGATGACAAGGAATTGAAGCAGCTGGTGTCGCTCAAGCGAATCGCGCCATTCGTTGACCATGAGTTCCAGGTTGACCGCCGCAAGCTGAAGCAGTTCAAGAAGCAGGTTGTTGAGCCAAAGAAGGCTCAGTACATGAAGAAGGCCAAGGAAGACCAGACTGGAGAAAGTGGAGAAGCCGAGACCGTGGCTGAAGCTCCTGAAGTTGATACGGAGAAGAAGTCGGCTGCCGCAGTCGAAGGTACCGCTACCGGCGCCACGAAGAAGCGCAAGCGCAACAAGAAGGGCAAGAAGGATGCTACCGTCGAAGAAAAGCCTGCCGCGCCAGTGGAAGAAGCCCCAGCCGAGAAAGAGACTACAGAGGAGCCAAAGAAGAAGAAGCGACGAAGCAAGAAGAAGAAGACGGAGACAAACGCATACAGTTCAACTGGTCTCTCCACTTCACGTTTGGAGTCTTATAAGCTAGCCAAGCCTGCCAAAAAGTAGACGGCGGCATCTACGAGCGATTTTCTTCCCGGAAGGAATTGCCAACACGGTGCTAGGGAGCAGAACTGATTAATAGAACCGTTTGTTACCGCTGTTTTTCGAGCACTTCGCACGCTTCGTGCAGTTTGTCGAGGCACTCTTGCGCGTGGCGTGGCTGGAACACCAACGCGGGACGGAAGCGCAGCGAATTGGTGCCACAGCCACCACATGCCACGCCGTGCTGCTTGAGAATCGCAACGAAGTCGTTCCTCAGTGCCTCGTTTGGCAGGTCAATGGCTAGGTACGTGCCTTGGCCTCGGACATTCTGCAGGAGCGACGGGAACTGGTCAACCAGATTGTGCAGACCATCTTTCAAGAACTGCCCAGTGATGTTGGTGTTCTCAAGCAGCTGATCTCTCTCCAAAATATCCAGAAACGCTTGCAGTGCGATCATCTTGGACGGGTCGCCCATCCACGTGTTGAAAATCCGATAACCTTCGGTCAAGCGGAACTCTGCTTTCGCGTAGTAGCCGCCAGTCTGCAGTTTCTTGCTGAACGTGACAATGTCGGGTGGGTTCGTCAGCTCCCAATGCTCGTGCGCCCAGAATTTGCCAGTGCTGCCACCGCCCGTCTGCACTTCGTCGACAACAAACGCCACCTCATGATCGCTCGCCAGGTCACGCAATGAGCGGAAGAACGCTGGACTCGCGTGGTGATCGCCACCTTCCGCCTGGATGGGTTCCACCACAATGCCGGCAATCCGAGCTGTCGCTGGGTTGGCTTCAGCCGCCGTCTTGTTCTCACGCAACGTGCGATCAACCTCTTCAAGGCAGCGTGCCTCCTCTGCTACATTGGCAGCCTGGTGCATCTCCAGCGGGTAGCGCAGTCGTGGGAATGACACCACAGGCCAGTCAAATGCTGGGATGTCCACCTTGTGAATGGCCTTTGAGTGCGTCGTGGATAGACAGCCCAACAGTCGACCATGGAAGCCTCCTTGGAAAGAAAGCAGGCTCAGGTTGGGCGTGCCAGGGCTCTTGTGCACCATCGACGTCTCCAGATCGTACGCCGACGGCGGCCTGCCGCCCCGCTGCTTGGTCTGGTACCAGATGAACACAGCCTTGTACGCGTTCTCGTTCGAGCACGAGCCACACATCATCGTGTTGATGTCCGTGAGGCCCTTGGGCGCCACCTTGCGCAGCGTGCGCTCCATTCGGTCGATCCAGTCGGCCGGCGGGAACAGTCCAAGACACGGGCGCTGAGCCAGCAGCGCGAGGTTGCTCCGGTCCGACAGCGCGTCCAGCACCGCGGGGTGGTTGTAGCCGATGGGGAGCGACGCGATTTGCGCGTAAATGTCCAGGTACCGGTTGCCATCGACGTCCACGAGGTAGTTCCCGCGACTAGCTTCATAATCCGCAAAGAAGTTAATCGTCACGGCATTCGTCATGTCTCCAAGCTGTTGGATTAACGCGGCCGATTTCGGCCCCGGGATCGTGCTCGTGACGACGTGCGCGCCAGTGTATTCGTTCGGGAACGGCGGCGAAGGCGTGGACGGCAGCGACCGCGCCGCTGCAGCAGCCGACGCAAACGCCCTGGCACGTGCTGTCCTCATCGTCGTCAATGATTTGCAGCGCATCAGGCACTGAGTCGCCGTCTTGAATTCCATCGCCATCGCCATCGCCATCGGTCTCCAGCGCGTCCGTCGATCCGGAAGACGGCGCTGGTAATCTTTCTGCGTGGGTGCGAACTTTGCCAGCCAACTTCAAGGTGGCAAAGTACGGAATCACGAACTTAGACGCTGTTTCGTTTCCGGCGCCCTTCAATCCCACGGTGCGATTGCTGTTGCAGCAACCAACCAGCTGCGTGTCGAGGCTGTCGACCAGCGACGTCATTCGTGTGGATCAGAACAGCACAACAGATGCCGATCTTGGCCCGAGATGCACCAGCAAAACAGTTTGTGCCACCTGCCACACATGAACGGCCACCGCTGCTGGTGTTGGCTTCCGCGATCCCCGCTGTCCTCCACCACAGATGCTTTGCTTCAATATCACGCGGACCTGCATCACGATGAGATGGTGGCGTGGAAAGGATGCGCAGCTCAACGAGCGTTCACTGCGTAGGACGCGCATTCTGAATGGGCTTGCAGCAGTTGCCCGGACAGAATTCCTCCGACGATTCTTCATGACATGCCACCTGCGCCCGCACCGTCATGTTCACCTGATCCATCCGCGGTCCAACGCAGCACAACAGCGATTGCAACCCATGCTGAGCCAGCAGCGTTGCGCGCGCTTGCTCCGCATGGCTTCGACGCTGGTTCTCGGCCGCTTCCGCTCGAAAGATCCTGCGCCGCCGCTCCAGCCTCCGCCAGCGGCCGCCGCTGCCGGTTGCCCGAACGCCGCGCGAACGTCGCCGCCGCCGCATCAGTTGCCGGCGGGGCCACCGCCGAGGCCGCAACTCCGAGCGGCCGAGTATGCGGAGTGCCACAGCGCATTTAGGCGTATACCCTGCATGCAGTGCCCAATCAGCGTGCGCCTTAGGCAGGTCAAGTGGCCTACCCCTGTCCGCTCACTCTGGTTGTGGCCGAGCGGGGGTAGGGGTGCCCGCCCCAGCTACCCCTTTGTCGGGTTGTTGTCGGGCAGCATGGCCGTGGCGTGGTGGCCGGCGTGGTGGCCAGGCCAGTGGCGCGCCACTAGAGCAGTGGCCGGCGCCATCACACACGTACCACGACCGCGCCGCGTGAGATCGCTCGGTCGATCAATCGTTCTCTTCCAGGAGAACAAGCACCAAGCAAGCAGCTCCATCGACAGCGACTGCGTGTGTGTGTGTGTGTGCGCCAACCCACAGCGCATCATCCACGTCGCCGGCAGTCGTGAGTAGCGAGAGAGAAGCGGCCTCGCAACGCCAGGGCTGTTTAGGTGGCGCGCGCATCCAAGTGAGAACGGCAGTGCCACTGCAGCCTTGGGACGCACGATCGACACTCGCCACGCTACGACGGACGACACGCCCGACGTCTCAGGCTCGCGCCGTGTTGTGCACTGCCTCTGGAAGCTCTGTCACCAGGTATGTCGTGCGCTCGCGTCGCTGTGATGACCGCAGTGGCAGCTGGAAGGGGGGGGGGGCGCGCACTGGCGCTGACGCCGGCGCTGGTGGTGGCGCTGTGCGACAATGCGTGTGTGGTCGCCAAGCTGGCTTTTTCCTGCTTGCTCGAGCCCTCCTCGTCACTCACTCACATGCGTTGCTGCTGCACCGAACACTTGCGGGCAACCTCCGACTCACGCGCTTGATTGATCTCTGCTTTCTCTCTCTTCTTGTGTCATGCGCGTGGCAGAACCGAGCAAGAGCGATCCGCTTGTCGTCGCCGGCGACTTCGGCGTGCTAGAAGAAGAAGAAGAAGCGCGAGACGCGATCATGACGACGGCCGGCGTCAATGCCGGCGCCAACAAGGACAACAATAGCGCCGCGAGCAACAACAATAGCACAGGCAATGGCAGTGCCAGCGACAATGCCGCCGCGTGGCCCAGTGACATTGACCTCGTGAGCTGGTATGCCCGCGAGCGCACCGACGTGGACGATGTGATCAAGGACTCCTCGGACCTCAGCGTCTGGACGCTCGAAGTGCGGAAGGATACGACGCAGGTGTACGTGCACTGCAAGAACAACGAGAAGCTGTCGTACTCGGTGCGCTGCGTGACCAAGGTGGCCGGTACGGTCGCCAACGTCATGGAATGCCTGCGCTCGCCCGTGAACGAGCGCTTCCGCGCTTTCCAGAAGTTCCTGCACCCCAAGAATTTTCTCGATGGCGAAGTGCTGCATGCTGACCAGCGGCAGAACGCCGACATGGACTCGATTGCACTCAAGTGGATGGCGTTCTCGTCGCTCAAGGCGCTTGGGCGTGGCAAGGAGTTCCTCGTGCGCGAGTACTGCACGATCCGCCGCAACCACCCGCAGTTTGGCACCGTTGGCGTCTGCAAGTTCGAGTCGTACGACGGCGTCGGCGCCAAGTACAACATTCGCACGCGCCCAGACACGTACAGCCTGACAGTGTTCGAGCCGAGTTCGATAGTCGTGCAGCAGATGCCAGGCGATGAAGCCAACGTGCAGCTTACGATGACTTTTGCCATCCGCAAGGCCCGTGGTGAGAACTCGACGTCCGTCAGTTCAGGTGTGCGCTTGCTGGCGTTGCGCATGGCGAAGGACATGACCCACTTGCACCGTGCCGTGCAACACACGCTGTTCCAGCCTAGCGCTTTGGCTGACAAGAAGGAGTGGGTCAGCGACGGCGATCGCTCCAACTGTTCGTTGTGCATGCTGTCGTTTGGCATGCTCAAGCGCCGTCATCACTGCCGCGTGTGTGGTGAAGTCGTGTGTGCGTCGTGCACTGTGTTCAAGGTTGTAAAAGGCAAGAGTGACGTGTCCAAGATCCGTGTTTGCAAAGCCTGCTTGAACAAGCCAGCGTCCGGTGCTGGCGTTGCTGCTACGGCAGTTTCTGTGAGCAGCGTGGACGAGTGCGATTCCCCAGTCAGCCAGAACCGTAATCCCAACCAGCGCCCAGTTGTGCCCATGTCGATGCCAAACCTGACGAATCCGAGCATCTGCAGCTCTCACAGCTCGGCCAGTTCTTCGTCAGACGAGTCCGTACGCCCCTTCGACGAGATGGATGTGGCGAGCCAATACCTTCCGACGTTCAAGCAGTCCACGTCGACAGCATCAGTGGCATCGACCATGACAATCAGCTCCAAGAGCTCTTCGTTTAACGACCTCGACTTCTTGCTATCGAGCAACAGCCACTGCGTCTCACCGCGCTCGATTGCAGACCACGCGGATGTTGCGCCACGCCGTCTTGTTCACACATCGTCTTCGCGCAGCAACCGCGCAGACCAGCGCATCCACTACTTTAACGAAGACTTTGAGGAGATCTGTATGCTCGCCATGGAAACGCTCAACTGCCCAATGGCAGGCATCCGGACGGAAGACTTTGAACTCGTCAACTATTTCCAAGGCCATCAGACACCAGAACTCCCAAGAGCCCTGCCAACGTTCCGACGGATTGCTAGTCGTGGTAAACCGTGCATTGTGCTTGATGTCTCCTCTGATAAGCGCATTTCGGGCGAGAAGCGCTTCAGCGCCAAGCTGCAATTCTTCGTGGGCATTCCGCTGGTTCTGAATGGAGAAGTCGTCGGCGACCTCTGCGTCGCAGATATGTACGCGCGCGAGACGATCGAGTTCAAGCAGATCGAAGTGCTGAAAGTGCTGGGCGAGACTGTGACGCAATACATGTTGTCACCCAATTATATGCAAGACCTGGCCGTGCTTCGCTCGCGAACACGGACCCACTCGGACGACTGCAGTGACGGTGAGCAGCCACAGCGATTGGTGATCAAGGAAGTCGCATTCTAGCCGTGCAGTCCTTCATCCCGTAGCGTGCTGTGTGTCTGTCAGTGGTAGTGGTGAACCAGGTAAACTATTAAATATTATGTGGCCCCGTCGAGGTTGGTTGTCAAAACGATACTTTGTTGTAATAGTAGTCGTTCACTTCATTTGAATCGTCGTTAACGTGCTGTCATAATTCCTCCACGCGACTTGGCGAGGACAGCGGAGGCTGTGGTCGCACGCACTTGCACCTGCACCTGTGGCAGCCCAAGAGACTCGAGCGTCCGCCGCATCGACGACTTGGCTGTTTGACTGTGGCGTCGAGGCTCTCGCGGAAGAACTCCACGAACAAGACCTTCTCCATCGTCATCACCGTTCTCCTGGCCGCTGTGCCACTCGTACGGCCATGACTCGCGGATACGCTTGATCTCCTCCTCAATCTGCTTCTTCTTTTTGGTCTTCTGCGCCACGTACATCGAGCGGGTGATCGACTGCGGACCTTGCAGCAGCAGAATCCGAGAGTTCCGAGTATCGACCTAGGAAGGCAACACAGTCAGACTTGGTCACATAACCTTCTACCTCGCTTTTGTTACCGGCTGAGGAGGCTGCAATCCGGCCTTAGCTGCTGCGCGCCATTGTTTGGCAACTAACTGGGAGCCTAGTCGGCCTTTGGGTGTTTCATCATCGTCATCTTCTTCGTCGTCATCCTCTCCTTCCTTGAGTGTCGTTAGCTCATCAGCGCGGGGCTTGGCTGCCTCCAATCGTGATGCACTGAGCTGTGCGTGGGTGGCCACAAAGCTAATGCGATGGCGACTCATGGACCGCGATTCGCTGTCTTTGGCTCGTTTCTTTTGTTTTTCGTCCTCCATGTTGTAGATCGCTAGCTCCATACACAACTCGTCGCCAGCAATGTGCGTGTGGCGACCACAGATCATGCAGCAATTGCCGCTGAGCCGCATGAGTTTGCGCGTGATGGGGACGCGCAGGTTCGGATACTTGAGGGCCTGATTGATGCGCGTCTCCCGCCAGTTCTCACGTGTTTCGGCAATAGCGCGCAGCTTCTTCAGGGCTCGCGAAGAGTGTTTCTTGATATCTTTGCCACTGAAATGCAGCTGGAAAAGCTTGCGCTGGATCACACACAGTTGTCAGAGATTTTAATGGAAGAAAAACACGAAGGGACCGAGGTGATGAACGGCTCGTACGCTAAGGACGAGGCAGTCGACATCGTTGACGGCGCGGATGTCGATGGGGCAGTTGACGATCTTCTTTTCCAGCGCAAGGAACTCGCCGGCGACGTCGAACTTGCCGAGGAACGTGAGCTCGACGGTGATGCAATGCTGCACGCCGCGGTTTTCACCCATGCTCATTTCGTTCGTTTCGTTGACCATGAGCTTAACGCATTCCTGCGCTTCGCCACGCAGCACGATGAAGAATGCCTCGGCTTCACCACCTTTGTGTGCGATGTATTGCTGCAGAAGTACAAACACATCGAGAAGCATGAGTGGCGCTACGTGATAACGTAGTAGACGTTGCGGGTCGCTCACGCCTGCTGGTACCGTAACAAACTTCATGGAGTTGACGAGATGCATCAGCTCTGAGGCATACATATCACAGAATGGCAATGGCCACAGGTCAGCGGCAGGCTGATCGATGGTAGTATGGCCAGCTCAACGCACGCATCTTCGTCCACTTGCGGAAGATGAGCATGTGCTGCAGGAACGCGATGTGATCAGTGATAGTGCCCTACAACAGCGAGCAATCCCCACAGATGGTTATCATGAGCATGCCCCAGCGCGTAGATGATGATAGCGACCGACCTCGATGGTTTGACTGCGAGTCATGCGCATGTACGAGGCAGCTGTGAGCACGATAAAGTTGGCGCTTTCAGCTTGTGCGTCCACCAGAACGGTGGCGCTGCGCTTGGAGTCAGGCTCGATGAGACAGAGCTCGCCGAACGTCGCGCCTGGGGTGAGTGTCGCGACCTTGGAGCCGTAGTTGACTGGTTCGACGTCGACCTACGCGCACGCGTAAGCATTGCACTTACGACCAGCAAAAGGTAGTTCGTACCACTCGTCGGGAACTCGAGATCTCCATCGCTGCGCGGACAGCGCGCTGGTATTTCTTTTGGTCTTCCGGGTTCCGCACGTAGACAGATACGAGGCCGCTGACGAGAATCTGCGCAAATGGACAGCTGTTAGTCGCCCACCAGCGAATGAGGCATGTAGCTGTGACGCACAAAGCACGTGTTGCCCTTATCGCCTTGATTGACGACTACTTCGCCCGCTTTCAAGTGCATAAACTCCATCTCCTTGCACAGTTTCTTGGCCGACACTTCCGACATTGTCGTGAACAGCGAACTGAGCTTCTCCTGGTTCATTAACCACAAGTAAAGCAGCTTGATGTCGTTTTCTGATCGGTCTTCTGGTGGCGTTCGCAATGTCCTGAGGATCTCACCAGCACAATCGATCAACTATCGCTACCATCACTAGCGTGCACTTGACGTACTGGATGATGTGTTGCACTTTTTCACTGACTTGCATCATGGCCGGATTCGGGATCACTTCCTTCCGGATCGTACCCCACCGCTTGCTGCGAAAGCTGCGGCTGCGCTGCCCTCGATCGTGCGCTCCATGTGCAGCAGCGTGGTGGTGCGAGTGACTTCCTCCACCGGCCTCATCCGAACCGCTGCCACCTCCGTTGCCGGACGATGCTGCAGGGTTGCCGCCTGGTCCAGCACCAGCGCCCCCCGACGCTGCTTGTCCGCCATGTCCGGGCGATGGGGCTCCCGCCGCCGTCCCGGTAGCGCCTTTGCCATGTGCTCGCGCGTTCTTTGGGACTTTGAACGACACGCGTCGTGGCGCAACGGCTTCCTTGGATTCACGGCGTGGGGTCCGAGGTGTCGGCGAACCTGCCGGCGCTGTGGCTGGTGCGGCGGTAGTGGTGATGATAGGAGGCGGTGTTGTCGACGGTGAAGGCTGCACTGGCTGGAGAGATGTCGACGAGTCCGTCGCTTGCGCGGCGACGGCGGCCGCGAACGTATTGATGGAGATCGGGATCGGGTTGTTGCGGCCTGATAACGAGTCAGTCATGATGATGCTCGGCTGGGGTGAGGCATGGCCTCGGTCGCGTTGCTGCTGGCGTGATCCTCCGTCACTCGCGGCTCGCGTTGCTCAGTCAAACAGCATTCGCTGCGCTGGTGCAGCGCACTCGCCTGGCCGAGAACGAGCGCTTTTGCACCTAGGTGAAGACTAATCTGGGCTTATGTCTCTGATCACAATTGGAGCGGCCACATGGGCGATCAAACAGAGGCGGGGTGTTGGTTTGCACGCTTTCAATGCGATGAGATTGGCAGCACAGTGTGCGACACGATGGATGACGCGATGCAGCGCCGCGCTGTGTCGCGTACGTGTGTGATGATGCACTGCTGCTGATTGCGCGGCGTTTATTGATTGACTCACGCAATGAGCTGCTGTCGCGTCGTGCAGCGTCACTGGCCCGGACGCTACGACATCCGTCAGTAAGCTGACCGTGCATGCTCTGCAGTCTGTACACGGCGTGCAACCTGCTGCCTGTGTCGGGTTTCAGTCTCATCTACGTTGCCGCGGCGCTTGTGACTGTGTTAGCTAGTGACGCTGGATGGGCACGAGGGCGTTTCAGCAAGGTTGTTACAACGCGCCGCCTCGTCGGCGTGGCGCCCGCGCCATCGACGCCTGCTTGGCCGTCGATCGACCGCCATCCCGACCACGCGCGTGGTCATTGAGACGGCCCAGGTGCACGCGCTGAGGCGTGCGGCGTCCACGCAGGCCCTCACTGTGTGTCAACGATGAGTGTCAGTATCAAGGTATCGATCCGTTGTCGTCCGTTCACGTGCGATGACAAGCTCGGGGTGGTTCTCACGCAAACGAGCGAGGAGGAGGGCGAAGTGCAGCTCATCAACTCGTCCTACTCGACCACGCGCTTCGCGTTCAGCTACGCATGGTGGAGCGCGTACGGCTACCAGCGCCATGTACAGGACGACCCACCTGAGCTGGCGCAGATGACGCTCGTGGACCAGACGATGGCGTACGACAGCATCGGGCTCAAGATCAAGGAGGACTTGCTGACCGGCAACGCTGTCGTCATGTTCGCCTACGGTCTCTCTGGTTCCGGCAAAACGTTCACAGTCTTTGGTGTACGCTTCCTGTCTAGCTCATCTCGAGCACGTCGCTTGCGCTGACTGTGTGTCTGTCTGGCTACAGCCTGACGCCGTCGACATCCCTGAGGCGTGGTTCAAGCACGAGGAGCCTCACCCACTCGTAGGTGCCATCGTTTGCTGTTGTACTTAATCGTTGGGCTGACTGGGACACTGTTTCGTGCCGTTCGCTCGTAGTGGGGCATCTTTCCACGCCTAGCGTACGACATTTTCAAAGAGAAACAGGACGGTTGGAAGATCTCGATGAAGTACTTCCAGAACGTCGTGGATACAGTGCGGGACCTCATGTCGCCCGTGGCGCAGGAGCAGCAGTACAAGTCAGGCATGCGCAAGGATCCGGACGGCTTCACTGATATCGATTGGTGCCAGTCTGTCGTGCTCAAGGACTGGAACGATCTGCGCAGGACGTTCATGTCAGCGAACGCACGCAAAGCCATTGCGCCGACGCAGTTCAACCACCAGTCGACGCGTGGCCACTGCATCATGACGCTCGAGGTTGAGAAGCCTGACCCAGAACGCGAGGGCATGAAGCAAAAGGGACGCGTGTACGTGTGCGATCTTGCTGGCACAGAGCCGGCCGGTGACATCGTCTACGCTGATTACAAGAAGATCGTCTACGAGAACGGTGAGCTCGAGTACAAGTATCTAGGACCTCACCCGGATGCGTCCAAATCGAAGGAACTGCAGGACCAAGGCAAGAAGATCAACCTGTCGCTGACAGAGATGGCGCAGTTCTTCATGAAGATGGCCGAGGCCGTCAAGGCCAACAAGCTCAAGCCTGGATCATCCATTCCCGGCTGCAATTCGTACTTCCTGTGCAAATACCTGAAGGACACGATGCTCCAGGCGCGCACGTATCTGTTTTGTGCCATTCGTCCCGAAGTCAAGTTCCACAACTATACTTTTTCGACGCTAGGCTTTGCCAAGAACGCGTCTGTCATCAAGTTGCAGCCCAAGAAAGCCACGGCCGCAGCTAGTCCGGCCGAACGCAAGCTCATGGCGGAGCTGGAACAGATGAAGATGCTGGTCGGACAGCTTAAATCCGAGAACGAACGTATGGCCAAAATGCGAGGCGAAAGCGGCGCTGGTGCTGGTGCTGGTGGAGGCGACACGACGCAGATGGACGAACTGAGCGAGATGCTCAACAACAAGCAGCGGGAGCTGGAGCGTGTGCTCAACGGAGAGAGCGACGGCAGTGGCGGTGGCCGCAACGCGCAGGACGAGATGATGCAGCGCCAGCGCGAAGAGTATGGTAAGCGCGGTATCTCGCTCTACCACTTCGAGAATGAGACGCTGTCGCCGTACTTGATCAATCTCGACGTCGACGCATACCGTTCCAAGCGCTTTATGTTCCTGCTCAGTCCTCCCAAGACTACAATCGGTCCGAATGGCGACATCAAGCCCATGTCGCTCTCCGTCGTGGACGACCACTGCTGGTTCGACAACGACGGCGAAAACATCTTCGTCTGTGCTGGCAACGGTGAGGTGCTGCACAACGGTCGTGCGTTGGCCAAGGGCGCCCGTGAGCTGCTGGTGCCGTTTGATCGTGTCGTCATTGGCAATGAGATCATGCTGTTCATCTACCCTGGTAGAGAGCCACCGGAAGGCACCGAGCCACCAACGGCCGATGACGCAGCACGGGAATACCAGAAGGCCGTTCAGGCGGTGGACAACACGGCCATGCTGGAGCTCCAAGCTCAGATGAAGAAGTTCGAGGAAGAGAAGGCCAACTGGGAGCGACAAAAAGCCGAGTCTGCCGCTGCTGGCGACAGTGCCGCGCCTGTGGACGCCAGTGATGTAGCTGAGCGCGAGAAAGAATTGCTGGCTCGACAGGTGAACGACCAGGAGCTGCGCGAAGTGCTCCCCAAGATGGTGGAGCTCAAGCAGATCGTCAAGGCACTCAATCGCGACGTACTGAGCTTCGAGACGGCGCTGCAAAGCACAACAGGTGACGAAAAAGGCGGCATCCCCAAGGTTAAGGTCAAGGTGCACAATAAGGCGACGGACGAGACCATTTTCCTCGATGTGTTCGAGTTTGTCAAAGCCCACGCCCTGCTCAAGGATGAAGTCGCGTTCCTGCGCAATGCGCTGATGAACGACCGCGAATACGAGTCACCCGCGGGCCACGACCCGATCACGTTGTTATTTGACAACTCGTTCCATGTTGGCAGTGCCACGACGTTCCCGGAGTATCTGCTCTACAACCTCGAGACGGATGCGGACGAGTCGCAGCTCAACATCAAGCTGGCTGTGCCACCGTTCAACACGATCGGCAAGCTACAGGTGGTGTGGTCACCACTGTCGTCACCCGATCCAGAAAAGCACAACGACGACGACCTAGCAGACATTGAAGGCCCGCAGGACCTGTTAGGCAAGCCGTGGACATACAAGATCCAGATCAAGGGCGCTACGGGGCTGCCACTTATTACAGACCTGGCGTACTGCCAGTACGAGTTCCTTGGCGAACTGTTCACAACTGAAAGCGTGGAGCAAAACACGCGCAACCCGAACTTTGGCTTCGAGGCCATCCATCATGTGGGCTGTGTCACACAGAGCTTCATCGACTACCTTCAGAACAGCAGGATTGAGTTCCAGATCTTTGTGAATCCATACATCCTCGATCCCCCAAAAGACAAGATTTCAACCAAAAACGCGGCCATTGTGGCCAACCTGGGCGGACAGATCAAAGTCAAGGCCACCTACGAAGGTAAGCGCTTCTGTGTGCAATCGCTTTCCAGAATGGTATAAAGCCTGACGTGTGCGACTACGAATGTGCAGACCTAGAGGCAAAATGCGCCCAGCTCGAAGCTGAACTAGCTCAGCGCACTCGAGAGACTGAACATCTACGGCAGGCGTATCGCGCTGCGACTGGCAGGTAATGTCGAGCGTGCTTCGTGTGAATATGTTGTAGAAATCGGATCCTGACCAGGATGCGATCATACTGCCGTGGATACTACAGTGATGCCCCAGCAATGGCACCAGCGGATGGCTCATGCACTCCTCGGCGGAACCTCGCAGCTGCTCGATCGACCGATACATTGCTAAACGCCGATCAACAGGCGCAGACAGTGGCAGCTGCAGCTGCAGTGGTAGCGACGGCGCCGCCGTAAGCTGTGCCTGTGAGGTCAAATTTCCTGCACTGCGTCAAGAGATCAACATCAGATAGGATGTTAACGCAAAGAAAAGGAAGCAGGTGTGGGAATTCTGTGTGTTGATTAATTCCCGTACTGTGATTGCTCCCAACGGACGAGGTTCTGGGCTGGGATTGTGCGCAGTTCTCGCGACGTCGTCGGTTTATCAATAATCTCGTCTGGTCTGGTCTGGTCCGGTCCGTGAGCCGGAATTGGACGTCGAGTGGTGCCGAATGCGCATCAACAGCAGCAGCAGCGCAGGCGACGATTGCGGCGAACAACAGCAGCGGGTGGAGGGAGACGAAGCGACGCAACGTTGAGCAAGATGGAGAGCAGCGAGCAAGCAGCCGAAGTAGCCACGCCGCAGGACATCCACGTCGAAGTGGAGGTGAGCGCATGCATATCATGAGCGTAAGCTTATTAAACCTAGGACTTATGGTGTCAATGGATAGCTCTCGAGCGAAGATGTGGCGCACGTCGCTCGCAAGCCTGTGGACGTAGCAGCGTCACCGTCGGCATCGACAGCGTCTTCAGCACCGCCATCACCTGCACCAGCCCCACGCGTACCGTTGCGAGTGCTCGTGGCGTCATGGAACGTCGGGAACGCGATGCCGCCAAAGAACAAGCACAAGATCAGTCAGTGGGTGCCCGAGGGTGGCGGTGGCTTTGACGTCATAGCTGTTGGCCTTCAAGAGAGCAGCTACCGCGAGAAGAGCTCTGAAGCTGACGGTGATGGCGAAGGCGATGCTGACGATGCTGACGCTGACAAAGAACGCAACAGCGACCTGGAAGACGCTGATTACGAGGGCGAAAACACAGCCTCGCGTGGATCTTCGATTCCTGGGCTTGGGCGCCAGTCGTCGGCCCGAGACACGGACTACGACGACGGGGCCGATGACAGTGAAGTGTGCGGCGACGAGGACGACGCGACCGCCGGTGCTGCCGCTACCAGCGGAGGTGCAGGGAGCGGTATGGCCAATGGCGAAGTGATCATCAAGCGTTCGCGGACCAAGAAGCACATTCGCAAGGTCTCGCACATTGTGCGCAAGATGAGCAACAACTTGCGTGAGACCGTGGCAGACGCGCTCGACTACCCTTTCAACAAGCAGCTGTTCCTTCATTTGGGCGACAACTACGCGCTGGTGGGCAAGGTCGAGTTGATGGAGATGCGGCTGTTCATCTACGTGCACATCAAGCACAACGCGACTCACCTTGAGAAGATGTCGGTCCCAACCGGACTTGGCAGTGTGCTGGGCAACAAGGTGCGCATGAGGCCAAATTATCGTCGGTGCGTCACCATTACTGATGATGTGATTGTTAGGGAGGACTGATCTTCAAGCTGTGCATCGAGAACACGACGCTGTGCTTTGTGAGCTGCCACTTAGCTGCGCATCAGGACCAGAAGTTCCTTGACAAGCGGAACGCCGATGTAAGTGGGCTTGACCGCCGTGCTCATGTGTCTCTGAAGACTCACCGCCTTCTATGTCGCTAGTGCGCGAGCATTTTGAACTCGAACTTCGGCCTGCGCAACGTGTCCGTCGACTTCCAGTATGACCACTGCTTCTGGTTCGGTGACCTCAACTACCGCGTCGACCTCCACTACACAACGCCAAAAGAGCGCACGCACGAACAGCATTTCAACGAGGTACTGGCCCTCGTCAAGGCCAAGAAATGGGCATTTCTCAACGCCAACGACCAGCTCAAGCACCAGATCCAGGCCAAGAAGGCGCTCGTGGGGTGGGAGCTTCCAACCGCCAACTTCCCACCCACTTTCAAACGTGTGCGCCACACTACGGATCAGTACAACGTAATGTGGCAAGTCTCGCAATCTTGTAGAGCTGCTGATTCACATCATCATGTTGTCCTGTGTGTCAGCCGCAACGCGTGCCGTCGTTCTGCGATCGTGTACTGCACAAGTCGCTACCGGGGCTGAAGAACAACCTCAAGTGCAAGAAGTTCATGTGCGTGGAAGACATGGGCACGAGTGACCACAAGCCCGTGTTTGCAGAATTTGAGGTACTGTCATCGCCCGTCGTGCACGTCAATCCAGCACTTGCAGGCGCGCGCACGACGCTCGTGGAGATCACCGAGCTAGTGGCCAAAGATCTGCCTGCAATGGATATCACCGGCACTAGCGACCCCTATGTGAGTACATTGGCATCACGGACAGTCGCACACGCGGTGTGGGAAGTCACGTTTGCTGATGAAAAAACAAACTTCGGCTTTGAACAGATCAAGTTCTATTCGCTTCCAGCTCCAGCGATGCAGCTCGATGGTTCAAGCCACCCGTCGACCGCAGTCATCAGCAGCTCGCTTTGTCCTGCGTAAGATTTGTTGCTTCAATCGGTGCGCCAATTCGTGACAAGCTCGTCGACTTACCAAGAGGATGCTACATTGCACAGGTGGCGAGACGACCAGGTCCCGCAGTTGCACCTGCTGTGCGATGACGAGCGCGATGTCAAGGGCGTGCATCTGGTGCTGCTGCTCATGGACAAGGACCACACGTCCATGGACGGCGTCCTCGGTACGCGTGAACCTACCTCCACTATACCATCAGTGTTTTGTACTCACGTTCTGTTGTGTGCTACAAGGCGTGGTGACGGTGTCGCTTGAGAAATACTGCCTTTCGCGTCCCAAGTTCCTGCCGTTCGAAGCTGAGGTTGTTCAGCACGGCAAAGGCGCCGGCAGCGTCAGCGGCAAGCTCCGCATCACGCTGCCGCACCAGCAAGGCGACCGTGCGCTGGATCAAGGTGCTTCCGACCATCACGCCACGCCACTACCGCGCTGTCAATGTAGCATTTGCTAGGCCTTCTATCACAAAACGGTTTGGTGGACTTTACTTTATCCCGTGGTCTCTATGGGTCTTGTTGCTCTGTCTATTGCCCTTCGCGTGGGTGAGCTAGGTCACTGCAGCAACGCGTGCCCTTCGAACACTTCCTCGAGCACGTTGCGGGCCTGTCCAAGGATGAACACGGCGCCGACCAAGCGCGCACCACGTGGCACAACACCTCGGTAGAACGCCTGCAGTCCTCCCTGTTGCCAGAGCGTGCGCGCGACGCTGAGCGAGCTGCGTGCGTTCTTACCGACAGTCTGCGCCTCTCCCTGCATCACTGTCTTGACCGTATCGAGGGGCTGCGTGCCGTACACGGTCACAAGGCCTGCGAGGATGCTGCCGATCGCCGATGCTGTGGCCTTCTGCGACATCGTGGCCGTCTGGGCGTCACCGAACACCTTCGGGCTCCAGCCGTGCAGCTTGTGCGTGAGCACAGGCCCAAGCGCAAGGTAGCTGGCGCACCAGACGCTCTCGCGCAGCGCCGTCACTTCAAGGCCGCGGAACAGGCGCGGCACGCCGCACTGCGCTGACACCTCCGACACGGTCTTCATGAAGCTCTTGCCGCTGTTCTGCTGCAGCGTCATGACCAGCTCCGCCGGTGAGCTGAGCGTGGACGAGCAACAACCAGCGATAGCGCCGCACGCGATCTTGGCGGCGTCCGATGGCTCGGCGCCATCGCCAGCGAGCAGCTTCCCGTTGATGGCGAACTGCACGGCGCTGATGGGTGCGATGGACACCAGCGACACGCCCACGCCACGGTAGAGCACTGGCACTGACCACGTAATGGGGCGACCTTGCTGTGAGATCACAGCAACGCAAAGGCAGCCACAGCAATGACGTCAGTGGACAACAGCATGAGAATGCGACTCAGAGAGAGAACAAGAATGCACCTGAATGGCGTTCTTCATGGCGACCGTGGGCTGCTGCAGCAGCACCTCGATCATGCCGGCCAGCGACCCGACCGTGGCGTTCTGCACGCCATTGAGGCGTTGTGCGCGTTCGCTCATGCTCGTCCGTGCGTGTGTTGAGTTGTGTTGAGTTGGGCTGGGCTGAGCTGAGCTGAGCTGAGCTGGTCGGATGCCTGTGCTGTGGCTGGGCCGTTGCGCCTTTGACCGTTGGCCAGACAGGGGTGGGACACGCAAACATGTTGCAACGAACATCTGCAACAACAGGGGAGGAATGATTGAACACATGAACACACACACAATCCAGGAGATTCGCACACACATCGCAAAAGCCAGTGTGTGTGTGTGTTTTTAACAACTGACCAACACTCTGTCTCGGCGTTGGTTTGAACGCCGTTCGAAACGCACTTTCGACGAGTAAACGAGACGAGCCCGGCGTTATGTCGGCGTGCTTCGTGGCGAGCTGCTGCAGGTAGTCGCATCCAGTACACGTCGCTGAAACGGACTACGAGTACGAGTGCCTCGATCATGGCGCACTCGCTGGTGGAGCTCACAAGATGATGTCACTGCTCCATCACATCCATCACATCTGCGAACGTCAAGGAATTAACTGCCAGCAACAAATAACAAACCAAAGCAAACTCTAACTTGTCACCATCAACATTCAAGAATTGTGAAATCACCACGTCAACACCACACACATTTCGACGCAACGCACAAACCTCAGCGCCATCGATCCATCGTCGATGACTGCACCACGGGTGCCGTCACTCTGGTGCGTGCACGCTCAAGTGCGAAACTTCTTGCCATACGGTATGCTCCGTTTGTATTGGTTAATAATCTGACGGCTTGTCACGACGTTTTGTCCAATCATTCCGCCGCATTCGCGCCACCAGCTGCTGTTTTTGCGCCATGGCATTTTTGTTTCTGACGGCGTCGCACGCCGGTTGAAGGCACAGCCACCGACCGTCACCTTCCTTAGCAGGTGCGTATATGCTTCCGTCGAGCCCGAGCGTCCAGTCCCGTGCGGCAAAGTCTGCCACTTGCGTCAAACCCAAGTGCGACCACTGTGTCATAACGCGGTCTGCCGGGGCCGTGGGGTCGACCGACCGACGGACCGTGGCACCGGGGGGTCCTATATGTCGCAATATTGACCCGGAGCACCTGTTCTTAGCCCGAGAGACAGCGATGCCCAAGCGTCACGCCGCTGCTCGACGCAGCACCACCAGGTATGTATCGACGTCTTCCAGCCACGTTGCGCCGCTGGACTGAACTGGGCTGGGCTACCTGCCTGCCTGCCCTCCATGGTCGCGATCCCAAGTTTTGGTAACTGAACGTGGCTCTGTCCACTCGATCCCTATGTGCCCATCTGCTTTGTTCTCTCGTGGTGCTTGTCTTGCCTTGGCATGGTATCACAGCAGCACGGAACCATTGCAGCGCGTCCGTCGCGAGCGCAAGGCTCGCCAGGTGTACTCGCCGTCGGTCGAGCTGCGTGACCGACCACCTGCCAAGCGCCAGCAAGCCACGTCCGGCAGCTCTCGGTCTCCATCGCCTCCTCAGGTGCAGGCGCCCGAGCGCTCGCGGTCGCCGTCTGTGGCCGCGACAACCGGCAACCAGCAGGGAGAGCAGCCCAAGCGTCGACGTGGACGCGCGTGCGCGCCATCCACGCCGCTTCACAAGCAACTGGAGACTCGCATTGCTGGCCAGGTACAGTATATGTGTGCATCTGTGCGCATGTGCGCTTGTGAGACACGAGATCCATCTGAATGGATGAACGCATTCGCCGCCAATTCACGGCAGTGCTAACACACTGGTGTCGCTGTGTGAGAACAGGTGAAGAAGCTCAAGTTCAATCTCACGTTCGTCGAGGCGTACGAGCAAGAAGGATGGCGACGAGCAAGCATGGACAAACTCAAGCCCAGTGACGAACTGATCAAGGCGCAGAAAATGATGTTGCAGCTCAAGCGCGAGATCCGCGACAGTTTGCTCGAGTTGCGCGCGCTGAATGAGCATGATCCGAAGCTCATCGTGACGAGCGGACCTGCACCAGGGTCCCCGGATGATGAGCTCACAGGCGTCGCGTACGAACACATCGTGTGCGCACGCTGTGGTGGCACTGAAGACTCGGAGGACAACGACATCCTGTTGTGCGACAACCCTGGTTGTGACCGAGCTTACCACCAGCAGTGTCAGAATCCGATCGTGCCGACGGCCAGCATTCCGGAGGGCGACGTCGAGTGGTTCTGCGAAGTCTGCCATGCCGTGTTCGAGAGCCTCAAGAAGCTGAACTACGCGTTGGGCACGACATACGACACGGTCGATGAGGTGAGCAAGCGTTGCGCTCATCCAGTGGGTGGACGGCGGTTGAAGCGGTTGGTGACGGCGGTTTTGTGCACGTCAACAGGTCTTTCCATACTTGGAAGAGGAAGAAGAAGAAGCGCGGCAGCTCCAGGCCGCAGCAGCGGCGCCTCGCTCGACGCTCACTGATATGGCATGGGGCGACGATGAAGACGAAGAAGACGACGACTTTGTCCCGGAGCAGGACATCGCAATGAGCGACGATGACGCTGAGACAAGCCGACCTGCCACGTCGGAGAGCGACGACTCGGATTGCTCGAGCGATGAAGAGGAGAATGTAGTCGAGGAAGAGAAGGACGTCGATGCCAGCGAACTCGAGTTCCTACATAAGGGAGACGTACTCGACGAGACACGGTACGCAATCAGCTCTGACTCGTGGTGATCGTACATGTGACTGATCTGACGTGACTGATGTCCTAGACGCACAACGAGGAGTGGATACACAGGCACATCGTCGTCTGCGCCACGATCCAAAGACCAGGCAGGTCTCGTAGGCGCCAAAGTAGCCCGACTAGACGTGATGGGCGATCTCGTGTTCGGTGTCGTGTTGGAGCATGTCAACCCAACGGGTCACGGCCCTGCCAGTCATTACCGCATTCTCTACTACGACGGCATTCAGCAAGTGCTTGACGCGCATGGCACGACCAAAGTGATCAAGCGAGCAGCGCAGAATGCTGATTGTGAGATGCACGAGGATGAGCCCGACGACCGGCTCATTGTTCACGGCAAGCGCAAACGGACACCGGTTGACTACCGTGAACTCAATGAGCGTATGTTTGCGAACCAAGCAGACGATGACGACGCCAACAAAAGCGATGACGACTACGTACTTGAGCAGGACGAGACTGCGCACGAAGACGAGGACGTCTATTCGCCGTCCCACGCCACGACGCCCCAAGCTAGGGATGGTCGATCGCGACGAGCGCGAAACAAAGTGGATTACAATGCGTTGAACGAGGGCTTGCTAGGATATTGACACACATCATACAAGCAAACCACCCACACAACAAACCCAGTGAGTCGCTTCTAGTACATCGGAAACTGCTCGTCTGGCACAGCGCGTGCGAACTCGGTATAGCCGCCCGTCACGTTCTGCACGTTGCACATACCCTGAGCCAGCAGCCACTTGGTGGCAGTCACCGAGTCCACACCGCGGCGACACACGACCACGACGCGCTGCTGCTGCTGCTTCCACTGCTCAACAAGCGGAGTCTTATTCGCAGTCAGCTCACGCAGCGGCACGTTGATGGCCTCAGGAAAGTGGACAATGTCGAACTGATGACGAGCACGAACATCGAGCAGCACAAACGACTTGTCTTGGGATGGCGTGCGGCGACGTGCCTGCGCCAGCGCCACGGCGTCCACCTCGTGCTCAGCTGGCAGTGGCGCCTCGTTCTGGACATCCCCACATGCGCAGCTTTGTGCTTGCTCGTCTTCGCTTGCGCCTAGCGCTGCCATTAGCTGCGGCAGTGACTGACGTTCACAATGGGTGGCTGGTTGGCAGGCTGGACAGTCTGCACGGCGCTGACCTAGCTTGAGCTGCCGCACTCGGCCGTCGTACGCATCGTAGAGACACTGAGTGCCGTCCAGGAGCTGTCCCACGCCCGTGAGTGCCTTGACGGCCTCCACAGCTTGGAGCGACCCGATGATTCCTGGAACAACACCTAGCACGCCGTTCTCGGCGCAGCTCTGTGGCGCCTTTGGTGGCCGTGGGTAGACGCACTGGTAGCACGGCCGCGTGTCATCAGCACCGCGTCCGTCGAACGCAAACACCGTGAGCTGGCCTTCCATCCCCAGAGCGCTGCCCGACACGAGCGCCTTTCGTTGAGTGATGCACGCACCGTTGAGCACGTACCGCGTCGCTGGGTTGTCGGTGGCGTCCACCACGACGTCATATTTGGCAACGATTTCCTCGGCATTGGCCGCCGTCACTCGCATCACCGCGGTCTCAATACGAGCATGAGGATTGAGCTGCTGCAGGAGCTGACGCGCAGACTCAACCTTGAGCATCCCAATCGTATCCTCGCCGTGCAGCACTTGTCGGTGCAGGTTGCTGCGTTCGACCGTGTCGGCGTCCACGAGTCCGATCGTGCCAACGCCCATGGCGCTCAGGTACATCGCAACGGGGCAGCCAAGTCCACCGGCACCAACGACCAACGCGCGCGACGTCTGGAGCCGGCGCTGTGCTGCTGCGCCAAAGTCCTTGACCAGCATCTGGCGCCCGTAGCGCTGTATTTCAATGGCGCTCAGTGGCGAGTACGCGTTGTTGTGGGCCGCTATGTTGCTGTCCGAGGCAAACGCCACTGGCGCAGATGATGGCGCAGGTGGATTACCGCCCAGCGCATGCAATTGCGCCCGCAAACGCGCATTCTCGCGCTCCAACGCAGCCATGCGCTGCTCCAAGGTGGCCATTCTCGATCGTTCTTTTTCTTCTGACCCACGCGCTCAGTGGATGCGACAAGGAACGACACGAACGGACAGCCGTGACGACGACGACGATGGTGGTGATGACGATGATGATGAAGATGAAGGTCGGACAGGTGCGTGCGGGTGCCATGTCGATGGCTGTGGCTGCGCCAATGCGACGTGCGCTGGCGAGAAGCTGGTCGACGAGCTCCGGGACGCTGGAGCTGTTGCAACAGGTTGCCAGCGGGCAGGTACGAAGGATGTCGTTAAGCTGAACGGTTGACATGTGGATGCTGGCTGTGACACATCTGCGTTATTGCTGCTGCAGGTGACACCGGAGGCGGCTGCGGCGCAATGCAGGCTGTTCGAGTACGAGTCGGTGGATGTGTTTGCCAAGATCGACACGCGGCGCTGGGCGCGAACGGGCTTCCCGGAGGTCGTGTATGCCGAGGGCAAGACGACGGAGCAAGTGGTGGCCATCCTACGCCTGATGCAGCAGAAGCAGCCAGAAGCGACCGTCATGGCCACGCGAGTGACGACTGCTGCCGCTGAGGAGATCCTCTCGCATGTGCCGGTGCGTTGTGTTGATGGACGAGAGAATGGAGCCAGGAAGTGACGTGAATGGCTGTAGGAATTCACGTACCATGAACAGGCTCGGATCATCGGACCATCCGTTGATCAAGTAGAGCGAGTCGACTCGCAGGTATCAATCGATGCATGTCGCTCGCTCGCTGTGAAGCGAATGCTGAAATTGATCTTCGTGGACGACAGGGTCGAGTGAGCGTGCTGTGCGCAGGGACGTCGGACTTGCCTGTCGCTGAAGAAGCAGCACTGACCCTCGGTACGACAACTTTGACTGTCGTCATGTGATGCCAGTCAATTCGTCATGCTCAGTGAGTGCGTGTGTGTGTGCGATGGTGCAGAACTAGCAGGCTTTGAGGTGACGAGGCTGTACGACGTGGGCGTCGCAGGCATCCATCGCCTCCTCCGGAACCAGCACGTGCTGGCCAAATCGGACGTCGTCATCGCCGTCGCTGGCATGGACGGCGCACTCCCAGGCGTTGTGGTGAGTGGCTATCGCGCTGTGGTGATCACTCCTACTTTGATCAAGGCACTGACAATCATATCGCTGTACCAGGGTGGTCTGACGGCTGCGCCAGTGATTGCCGTCCCAACCAGCGTCGGGTGCGTATCCTAACGACGAGTATGCCGTTGTCATCGACTGACTGATGGTTCGTGTCCGCTGAGCAGCTACGGAGCCGCGTTTGGTGGATTGGCACCACTGCTGACCATGCTCAACGCATGCTCGCCAGGCGTGGGCGTCGTCAATATCGACAACGGCTTTGGCGCCGCTGTGCTAGCAGGTATAAAAAAATGCTGCCATGCACGAGGCGCATTGCATTGCATTGCATTGCGTTGCATTGGCAGATCCTCCTCCTCCTCCTCCTCCTCAACGTCATCATCCCACTCATCACTCATCGTTCCATGTTTGTGCGTGTGTCATCAGCGCGAATTCTCGGGCTCAGCACGAAAGAAAACCGTTAAGTACGTAATTTAACGTCCGACAACCTCCTGTGATTGGTTACGCATCCGGAGCAACCCGTAGTTTACGGGTCCGCGACCATTTCTTTCCGGCGATGCTGGTCAATTGGCAGAGCACATGGGCCGGAAGAAACCACTCGTGCCCAAGAAGCGCGTCGGGACCCACTATGTGGATGTCACCAAGGCGTCTGCGTTGTTGAGCGCTTATGCATCCGATAGAGCAGCGTCCGATGCGTCCTCCAACATGACCGTAATCACGTCCGCCGTCTTGGCGGCGCCGGTGTCGACACCGACGACGGCGTCATCTACGCCATCGACGTCACCGCTAACGACAGCAACGACCACAGCGGCGACGTCGTCATGTGCGCCGACACCAGTGTCGAGCTCGGCTCTGACCGCTACGTCCAGCGACCTGTGCAATCAGTCGGACTCGTCCCTCGAGTTCAGCCCGATTGTCTCTTCCGCGCCGTCCATCGCGTCCGCTTCAGGTCGCATCACGTCGCGGTCGCCGTCTCCGCTCCATCTCGCGGCGTCGCCGACAATCCAGCCCGACGAGCGCAGCAAGCCCAAACCAGCCTCGACGCCCTCGTTCCAGCCAGCTCAGACCAAGCCCAAAGCGACGTCCGCGCACGTGTCATGCTCGCCAAGCGTGCAGACGTCGCACGCACCAGCCGAGCCACAGCCAGCAGCTGAGACCATCACCGTCTCTGTTGCAGAGCTGGAGAAATGGCGGCGACAGCTGATCATGGAGGTGGAAGACTATCATTCAAGTGAGTGGCTTGTTCTGACGTGTCGCCTGCAGCCATGCGATGGGTGGGTTCCTGACCTCGCTTGTGTTGTGTGTGTTGCTTCCAGATGAACAGCTCAAACGGATCGCAGAATTTGGTCGCGTCAACGCGGCGCTGCTGGAAGAAGCCAAAGCACATGTCCGCAGCGTGGAGCTGCAGCTGCGTCAGCAGTTGGAGCTGGAAGTCGCGCGCATTCGACAAAGCGCACAGGAACAACTCAGGGCGATGCAGCGCGAGAACGAGCTGCTGCGAGCACAGCTGGTTGCGATGCGTGCGGCGGCAGAAGACACACAGCCTGACAGCCCCATGATGTCTGTGTGTGATTCGGATGAACCGTCAGCCACCACAGAAAGTGGCGTCGAAGATGTGTAGCGACGGGATGACAGCAGCCATGCCTTCAGTGTCCGTCCTTCGTCTGCCGTGATCGCTAATTTATTTGCCAGTTGTGCCAGTCTGCGCTCTTCTTGAATTCCTTTAATCGAAAGCCGAGTGAGCTGAATGAATAGTCATCAAACGAGTGAAGTTGAATGATGTGGCGACATCAACGCTCCTGCGATTGCAAACTCAATGATCCATCTTTATGCAGTCAAAAAAATTGTTGGAGCGTTGCTTCAATCAATGCACAGGGAGATTCGTCTAAAACTGTCAGTTAGGAACAACTTAAGCCGATGGAGCCGATGTCTTGCACTCACGGCCCTTGCCGACCGTGACTGGCACATGCCAGCAGTGGCCGCGCTTGATGCCGCCCTTGACAATCTCGCTCTTGGTCTTCGAGAACACCCACTTGTCGTCGAACGTGACGAACTGGGTTTTGAGCCAGTCTTTCGAGAAGGTCAGCTCGAAGAAGCCGTATGGGTTGCCAGCGGCAATCCACGCGTGCGACACGAACTTCTCAGCGACCTGAGGTGGCAAGCCCGAGGTTTCTGACTGGATACCACCGCCACCACCGTTCTCGTAGAAGTGCGTGCCCCATGCGCTGATGTCGTGGTTGAAACCGTGAGTGTGGCCGTTCATCCAGACCTGCACACCACCGATCTTGGTGATTTCGTACCACTGCTTCATCTTGTCCTCCGACATGTGGAAATGGGGCGAGTAGTGCGAGTTGACGATCTTCCACGTGGCCTTCGACTCCTTCAGGTCCTTCTGCAACTTCTCCATCGATTCCAGCGACCACTTGTTGATCTCATCGGCGCAGGCCTGGTACATGGCCTTGTCACCACCGGCGCAGAACTTGTCACCAGGCTTGGCGTCGTTGCAGCCCTTGCCGAGCTTCTTGAGTTCATCCTCGTCGTTCGATTCCTTCTTGATGTAGCCGTAGCATTGGCAGCAAATCTGCATGGCACCGTGCGAGTCGGCGTAGTTGGTATCAACATTAAAGATATCGACTGACACATCGCCCTTCTCGTAGCTCTCGACGTAGTAGTGGTCCTTAAGCACCCAACGGTTGTTGTTTGGGGACTTGTACTTCTGCTGCGACGTGAACTTCTTGTTCAGGTATTCCAACATCTCCTCCGTGCTCTTGCACTCACGGAAGTCACCGCACAGGTATTCCGAGCCACCAAGATCGTGGTTGCCCACAACGTTCACCCATGGGATGCCGTCGAGCGATGGCTGGTTGTACACCGCCTCGAAAGTGTTCTCCATGCGGAAGCCAATGTCGTTTTCACCGACACCGTTCCAGTAGATGTTGTCACTGTCAAACACATATAGGTGGACCGTCAGTAAAGAAATCAGACATCAGACCCAAGCAGCCATGATGACAATCATGGCTGCGATATGCGACGCTTACCCGTGACCGATGATACGAGCAGGCTTGAGGTCGGCCGCCGACTGAGCGAGCATCTCGGCGACGTTAATCTGCGCCCAGTAGTCGATCTTCATTTCCAGGGAGTCGTTGGCGGTCTTGCGGTATTTGTTGCAGCACGAGCCAGGCTTGTCCACCGTGGCGCCCCAATCACCAATGGCAAGCATCGTGAACGCGGCCGTGGCCTTCTCTGGGTCCGTCTTTGGTTCCGTCGAGGCGCCCGATCCGGAGCCCGACGAGGTCTTGTTCTTGAGCAACGAGTCATCCGAGACGGTCTGGTTACCCGTCACGGCGCCCGTGGCCTTCGGAGCCGGCGAGGCCGACGCCTTATTGCTCTTTCCGCTGGCATCATTAGTCGACGTGCCGCTCTTGTTGCTTGCGCCCTTGCTGCCCGTCACAGCCACGATGACGCCAATGGCCACACCGATGACGACGAGCACCCCGACGATGATAAACGCCTTGCGCGCCATGGTGATCTATCTCCTCCTGCGGCGGATGCAACTGCGAGTGAGTGAGCGAATGAGCACTTCCCGGGCTTTAGTCCGCGTGCTTCCTCGAGACGACTGACGGAGCTCTTCGACGTCCTCGCTGCCAACTCGCGAATGGCAGCGCCAGCGCTGGTGCGGTAGAGGAAGCACGACAGTCGACCGCGCCGCCAGATCGCTGCGGCGATTTGATTGGGAGAAAGTGCGGGCCAAGGGACGTCATGCGTCAGAGCCAGCTGCCAGCCGGTCCCACGGCAGCACAACAACGGCTGGCGATCCAATTGCACTTCGCTTAAGTGCGAGTGTCATGAGAGATGATTGGTCGAAATTGCTGCTCCGGCTCGTTTTTACACTGGTGCCATGCCCGGGCGGGAATTTTCCGCCACAGAGAGAGCAGCAACGTGCCGAAATGAACGGATCCATCACACACTTGGCCAGCATGCGTGTGTGTGCTGGAGCAGCCATCCATATGACGCTTCTGCACGTGACAGCAAGGCGCACACCAGGTGCCTCGGCTTCTCCGCAGAGAACAGAGGCGACGGCCTGCGCCGCTGTCTGCAGTAAAAGCTGCACAACCCAGCACAGCGCCACACGCATCGTCATCTCGGCGGCATCTCCTGGTCCTTCCTTCATTCAATGGCGCATGTGATGTGACCACCGGCATGGCGCTTCTTGGTACACCACAACGAAATGACGGCAGCCATGACAGGCCATCGTCGGATCGCAGGCTGCTTCACAGATAACATTATTACGCGTTTGATCCCATTAAATACGGATATTTACAGTTTTGGTCGTGTTGAACCGGTTCAGCGCGCGATCTGTCGGTCCGCGTGGCGGATCCGGGCCCGGTCCGGCCCGAGCCCCCCGCCTTGCCTCCCCCCCTTTCGTTTTTTTTGTGCGGCGAGACCGAAATCCAAGGCACGCGGAGCAAGGAAGCTGCTGCGGTGCAATTAGGACGCAGGCCACGCCACGCCGGGAGCGATCGCTGACTGATTGACGAGCCACTGCCCGCCAATCCACGCACACGCCGCGCCCAGACAGCACAGCTTCGTCGCGTCCGACAGGAAAGGAAGGCACGAGCTCCAGTGCGGAGCTACTGAGCCCCCCCCTCGAGTCGTCTTTGCTGTCAATCGGATCGCGCACGCGCACGCTCGCATTGAGTGTGTTTGTTTGTTGGTGAACCCGACAGCCTCGCTGCAGTTTTTTTTGCATCCGCACGCTCGTGAAGCTCGCCTTGCGCCGCTGACGTCCCCTCGCTGACGGATTCCTCGCCATGGCCGATCAAGGTGACGCGCATGCGCACACGGCTGCCCCGCACACCGGCGCGGAAGGTGCGGCCCCTGCAGGCTCACAGTGGTCGGAGCACAGCGCCCCCGATGGACGCAAGTACTACTACAACGGTGTGACTGGTGAATCGACCTGGGAACGGTGAGTGGCGCGGTCGACGAGCCAGCTGGCGGTGTTGTTGTTCTCACGTTGGAATCTTGGTACGAGCAGCCCGGCCGAGTTCGTGGTTCCTCAGGCCAGCGCGCCACGCTCTGGTGGTAGCACTGGATCTGCCTCTGGTGCCCCCCAGCAGGTGGCTGGCGCGTACCAGCAGCCACACCAAGTGCAACAAGGTGCGTGGCATGTGTTGGCTGGGCATGTCGATGCATGAAAGCTCATCGTCTGACGCTGTTCCTTTCCATTTCCAGCGTATGGGTCGTATCCTCAGCCGTACGGTCAACCAATGTCGTATCCTCCGCCGTATGGCAATGCCGGCGGATACATGTATCCTTACCCGCAGCCTTATGGTATGGCTCAGTGGTGGCTGCGAGCCAGTGCCGTGTTTAGAAGACGTAGGTGCTCATTTTTGCATAATTGTATGTGTAGGTTACGCTCCTCAGGTTGCTGGTCCTGGCCCCCCGATCCAGACGACGGAAAGCGGACAAGGTGAGGCTCCCTTCATGCTCCGTGCCTCTCTGCATGTGTGCGTGCATGACTCATGGTTTCTTGTTGTCTGTCTCGATGTTTTCATCACAACTGCATATGTGCGTTGTATGGTGGATCTGGTGGTGTGATGGTGTTGGCGTGCAGGACCTCCTGGATGCAACCTGTTTGTGTTTCATATCCCGAACGACATGACTAACCAAGATCTCTTCAATTACTTCGCTACGTTCGGCAACGTGATTAGCGCCCGTATCATGGTAGAGAAGGAGACCGGCAGAAGTCGCGGATTTGGTTAGTTGATTGCCAATAGCCATGCAATGGCTGAGGTCGCTGTGTGCTGACGTTTGGTATCATTTGACAGGTTTCGTCAGCTACGACAACCCTGGCTCGGCTGAAGCCGCCATCAAGGGCATGAACGGCTTCCAGGTCGGCCGTAAGCGCCTGAAAGTGCAGCACAAAAAGGAGAAGAGCCCAGGACAGAACATGTTCGGTGACATGCCAGCGCACGGCGAGGCCGCGAGCGGCGAGATTCCACCGGCATCGACCCAAGCGTCGCTTCCTACTGGCAATGTGTAAATGGCTCGCCGAGTCCCAACAATGCAAACCCACGCTGCACCGGTGCCCCCTGCGGCTGAAGTGACGGAGTGGATTATTATGCGAGTCGACGGGCGGTTTTGGTTTTGGTGGTGGGCGATCGAAGAGACGGAAGAGCGCGAGGCGTTGCTGTGGATGGAAGGAGCGGTGTCGACGACCGTGGAGCTGAGCTGTGCGATGCTGTGTCGTGTCGTCCTCCTGACCATCCAACACGCACACGTGGTCGCGAAGGGTGGGAAAGTGTGGTTGTCAAGATGTCAATCACAGCGTTGTTCTGGTTTTGTTTCTCGTATTCCGTGCATATTTCGTGGCTGTATTTTGGGGACAAATAGGTTTTGGGTGCTACTACATACTAGGACATAGCCTGCCGGGCTGCTGGACACTCGGTGCTGTACTCCGAGCTGCGCCACGCCACCACGCAGGCAGGCATGATGGGAGCTCCAACAGAATAGAGCTGTGCGATGACTTGACCAGACCTCCCGATGCCACACTGTGCTATCCATATTGACTCCCTACGTTCTGGTTGACATTTGCAACATCAACTTGTTTCCAAAATGCCAAGTACTTTACAGCGCAGCGCATGAGGATGTATTCCAATCTTGATGCAGTGCGCAGTGATGATTGGCTGATTCGACACTTCTATGGAACCACGCAGCGATGACGGGGAATCAAGTGTGTCCATGTGGCAGGATATGATGACCTGAAATCCTCGATTTCAGATCATCATGTGTGGATTTGAGATCCACACTTCCAATGCAAAATCGATGGCCTCGGAGATGTGAGCGCAATGGGATTGGCATGTGTGATCCGATGCCCGATAATGACGATAATGATGTGGATGAACACCCACAGCCTAGTCGTGATCGCGACGTGTGATCCAATCCAGAAAGTTATTGAAAATGTGTGATCATGAGAAAATTTGGTATATTACATTTGAGCTGGAACCTAATACCTACCTTAACAAGGACGCCGCGCTGGCTACGAGTGTTGCACAATGTTCGATGTCGTTGTGTCGATAGCTTACCACTGGCGGTGAAATGGCGTCGTGCAGTGTCTTGAGATGGTGGTGGGGAACGACTCGCTCCTCGTTCCGAACGAGTCCATCGCCGTATTCGCGGCCGCGTCGGCCATCTCCGCAGGTGATGCACCCAGGTGTTATTGGAAATATGTGCTGATTCAGCTGATTCAGCACAGACATGCAGGCTAACGTTCCGATAGCATTCTGGACAGAGCTCTGCTCGATCAGTATTGCTGGACTATCTATCTGAACCCGTCAGATGAAACCATAGGCTGCAAGAAACATCAAGTGGGCGTAAGTCTGTTCATTGATGCCGCAGATGCCGAAGAACATGGACGTTTGCTTGTTGTCGATGGATGGGTGACCGGCGGTCACTGACCGCGCCTCTGGGGTCGTAGACTGGAGTCCAGTCTGCGAATCCAGTCACTGGAGCATCAAATGTCTCGTGTTGCTTGAATGGGAACCCAAGTACATTCAGATCCCGTCGTCCACGGTACAGATTGATCTGTGCCCCACACGATGCGGCGACTCAAAGAACACAAAGCTGCGTGAGCTGGAGCAACAAGGCGTGCCTGACGATGACGACGACGACGACGACATGGACGTGTGCATGATCGACTTCGACACCCTCTACGACCTGTACAACCAACTCGGCGATATCAACGCCGCTGTGGGATTCATAAACGATGAGTTGATGATGATCCTGGCGGATGACGACGACCCCAACAGCTACATCACCGCCACACTTGCAGACTTCATCTATTACGACCCGGGCTACAAGGATTTCTTGTTTGTCGGTACCGTTATGAAAGCTGCCTCGGTCGCCGTGGATACAATGGCAGTAAGCACGGCGAGTACTGGTCAGACACCCACCCTATCCCTATCCAGCACATCTAGCACTTCTAAGCCATCCAGCACGTCTAGCATCACCAAGTCAACCAGTGGGTCCAATATGAGCGCAGCATCGAAAGATGCTCCACGCAGGAATGCATCGTCAGAGGAGATGCATGTGGATCAACCGAGCAATTCAACCAAAGTGCCCGCGCCATCAACTGTATCGCCAGCAGTGTCGACGGTGGATGCGGTAATCGCAGCAATTGTGGTGGTCGGATTCACGCTGGCGTAAGCGTCTACAGGTCTTGTTACACGATGTCCGATTTGTTGAGAGATATCCAGGAGCACTGTATGTAGCCCAACCGCGCGATTGTGCTGGAAGTGTGCGGCTTCTTCTAGACGTAAGATCGATTGTCGCTGCGGGACAGATCCATTCATAATGCAATGAAGTATTTACAATGGCTAGCACAAAAGCTGCTGGTTGCTCGGGAAAGTTTCCCCAAAGAGGCTTGCTGGAGCCTTGATGGTGTTCACTGTAGTATTGTTTGTGGCCTTTCAAGAGTTCGTGATTGCACCGTACATTACCGGGGCAACGAAAGTTCTCGCACTTCCGGATGCAGAATCTGATCCGACATCGAGAGTTGGGTTGGGCCTGGATTGGCGGTCTGATCATCACTCGAGAAAATAGTATTTTCTCGAAAATAGAATAAGATAATAGAAAAATAATGTTTGGCGGCATACATACCAAATACGGCCTCACGAACACCCTGCAAACCACGAGGGCACGTTCTTCCTGCGCGCGCTCGTCGTCGTCCGAAAAGGGCTTCACCACAAGATACACTGCACGCTTCAATTGGCCCGAAGTGGCCGATCTTGGGAAGAAGAGCTCTACGAAGTACCTCTACTGATGTTTCCCGTGGACTTTATGCCTTCTGTGGTGGGTTTCACCAACAAAAATCTCCAGAAGCCACGATATGCCAACACCACAGTTGGGGAGATGTACAGATGGCTTGGTTTGCGTTTAGCGATGGCTTGCGATCGTTGCAGCAGTGGTCTGCGGCAGTATTCGGCGAGTATGGACACCCCAGGTTGCGTCGATAAGTGTCGGAACTTTCGTAAACGCTTTTACATGACCGAATCGTTTCGAAAAGCTTACAGCGTGCTCAGTTTTTACGATTCAGACATCACCAGTGACGATCCATGGATACCAGTGGGCTATTTTGTTGACGCATTCAACCGTCGCAGGCGCTCTCAAGTATATGCTGGTGGTTTTCTCTGTGTTGATGAGAGTATGGTGCAATGGTATGGAAAGGAGAGCAAATATCACCACTTGGGCCTTCCACACAAACCAAGATACCTCGAAAGCCAGTGAGCCAAGGAGCAGAAATTAAGACCATCGCTGATGCACAAAGTGGCGTGATTCTGGGTTTGGGGTTGGTTGAAAGAAAAGAGCGCGAACGACAAAAGCAGTATGCGAGTGAATTCCGCGAAGGAACGGCGGGAGTGCTGCGTCTGTCGCAACCATTCCAAGGAACGAGACGGGCGTTCGTGGCCGATAGCGCTTTTGCTTGTCAAGACACATCTCCAGCTGGAACGTCACGGCCTGTACTTGATCGGGCTGGCGAAGACAGCCTCCGTTGGATACTTAAAAAGCAGCACTTCTTGTCTGGTCTCGCGGATCTCATGGCGAGGGAGATCGCTGACCACAAAGCAAAATAAGGAGCGTACAACGAGTAGGTTAAACGTAAATTTGTATTGACAAATACGCTTAAAACATAAATCTACGTAGCAAAGCACACGTGGCACGTCCACACTCTTTCCTCAATTCTTTGTTGTGCTGAGTACTCGGAGCTTCGGCGACGACGGGATGCCCGTAAATATAAGTGGACCTTACGCAACTTACGCGTAGATCCGTGGCTATTATGCCAATACCAAACCAAACTCACCGCCCTGGCCAAAGATCTCCAGGACGGGACACCGTACAACGATGTTGGGACGCTTTGACAGTGTAATATATCTTATCAAGATCTGATAAATAGACCGGGTCGAGGACAATATCACAAATATCTCGACCGCTTGGGCGAGAATCGCAAATATTCCAATAGATTTGGGTAGATCTTGTGGTAGAGTGGATCTGCGTTTTTCTTCATATTGCAAAGTGCCGAGCAAGTTGGTGTCAAAGTTCACATTTTGAGAGACTTGACGCGTCGGAATTGCCAGTTGGTATGATAAGGGTTCCCCCAAGTCGAGTTGCCAGGTGGTTGTGATAAGGGTTTCTCGACTTCAGTGGTTATGATAAGGGTTGCGGTGGAAGCTTGGTAGGAAATTTGGACAAGTATTTTAGGGACAGTAGTATTGCATATTTACATATCTAGGAGCAGTTTCGCATGTTTAGTGACCAAGCCAAAGAGTCGTTAATGGCTTGGTTACTATTGCATTGCGATGTTGCCGTTATAGTCTTACTCTCCTTTCCCCCTAAAATACTCAAGTTCAGCCCACGAGAGGACGCGTTTGTTCAAGGCCAGAAGAAGCTTGCATCACATACAAGGTCACGTTCACAGCATGCAGGAGTGCCCTTGTGCAAGTTCATCTACATTCAAGTACAGTAAAGGTTCGACTCGTTCTTTCTGGTTTATCAGTGCTGCCCTCTGTGTGAAGGCTGGGAGAATACAGGAGCTTGGAAGGTCCACGAAGTCCAGAATTCAAAGACCCGAAGGAAGTCAAAGAAAAAGGACTTGCTGTCAAGAAAGCCCAAACGAAGCTCAAGTCGACTACTCGTATATTGCCAACGCTTTTGTTGCCACATTCGCCAAGTTAGAAGACAAAACATTGAGGCACTCTACGACAATCTGGTAATAACCCACCAGAGCTGACCCGATCCACAGAGATTCCACACTTGTCGGCCCCGCCAAGCGCTGCATTACCGCACTTGTAATGGTGCTACACTGGTCCAAGACGCGGCGACTTTCAAGTAATGGCAAGCGATACACAATTCAGCTCAAAAATGTATGCAATGTGCTGGTTTGATCGAAAGCCGAAGTGCATCATCGCGAATCGCGGAGCGACACACCCAGGAACCGACAGTCATCGTACACGACACAAAGTTGTCAATCGCAGTGACGGAACGACGATACCTCACGCACTGTTCTCCGTGTATCACTCCCCATCATGGTGGAAATGATATTTGCGGCGTTCTTCACCATCGATATTCACAATCATTACCGCCAAGGCTCCCTCGCAATGGAGCATGGCTGGTCCACGAAGAAGTGGTGGCACCGGGTGTGTTGGAAGACGACAGCAGCCTAGAACACGAGGCTGGCCAGATAAGGTTAGATGTTGTGCCATCGCACTCGACTCTGATGTCGAGGAAAGGCGAAATGCTGCATGTGCATATTCTTAGATCCAAAGCAGGTAAGGAACAATCCTATACATCAGTTGATCATTTTCCTCGTGCTCAAAAGGTTATGAGCCCACGCACCAAGGGAGGAAAGCGGTCGACGGCATCAAGCACTATGGACGCCGCAGAATTGTTCACCACTGACGAGGTTCGAAACGACTTAAACTCGGAAGAGGAGGAGGATGAGAAAGATGCGGGCACACCGCCGCCGGTGTGCAGCAACCCCGCGCAAGCCTCGCGAGACGTGCACGACAGTGCGAAACACCACGTGACGCAGCGCGCGGAGGCGAAAGAAGACGTCGAGGCGTCAGGAGACCGTCCGCAGAAAATGGATACAGCAGGCATGGCTCGAATGATTGAAGCCATGGCACAGGAAATTACCACGCTGAGGGCGGCAAGTGTGACAGAACGTCGGCTAATGGAGTCAAGGTTGAGGCAATTCAGCGAGGAGAATGCTCAAGCACAGGCGCAGCATTACGCCCGAAAACAAGATCGAAGACTGCGAATGGAGTCACTCGGATCCATCGGCAGCTACTTCGAACGCGATGTCAAAATGGATGACGCCCATCGCCAACCGAAGAGAAATGTTCTGACGAACAAGCAACTGAAGCTTTCACTCGAACCTATCGATGGGACCGAGCGCTATGCTGGCCTGGGTGCAAGTTTTTTGAATGGGGCAAGAAGTTTTTGCGCCAGGCAGAAAGTGCCGAAGCAAGCTGTGGATACGTGTGGAACGACGAACTTCGACTGGAGTGTCTGAGTCGAAACCTCAGCGGTCAAGCCGGTCAGTACTATCACGAGAACGGGGAGCTATGGTGGTCGCAAATGCCTCGTGTGGACTTTTTCATGAATCGCATGCTTGATGCCTATCGAGCAACAATCACAATGGGTCAAACGGTTGTTCACTCGCGGAAGGATTCGAAGCGGAACTGGAACGAGCACTATGTGTTCTTGATGGCACTGTCAAAGGATGTACAGAACGCCCATCAACTTGTGCTGGAAAATCTGGTTCACTATGCTGCACCAGAGATCGAGACATTGATGATGGCGAAATATGACCCGTGGACGGTTGATTGGCAAACCCACGCAGAAGAGCTTGTGCGATATGCAAGCCTGCTCGACGGACGTCGTAAACCCAAGCCACTCGCTGAAGGTGCAAAGTTCCGTCCTCGCCAGAAGGGCAAAGGGATTCAATGTTTCAACTGTGAAGGCTATGGGCACAAAGCTCACGGGTGCAAGAAACCGGTGAAGGAGAATGTTCCGGACAAGGCTGGCTTCTCGTTATCGGTAGTTCACGAAGAGAAAGACCAGTTTCCCAATGATGGTTGGGAATCCTGGGTCCACGATAGCGGTGCCAGCTGCTGATCGAACCAAGTGCGCATTCGAATTGACTAAAATCGATCGGCTGACTGAATCGATATCTGAACTGGTGCTGAGCAACCTGATTGTTGATGTTTAAAAGAATTGGAAAACTCATCTCTGATAACTTATATATAAGTAACTAAATCAAAAATGCATCGCAGGAAAAGAATTCGTCGGCAGATGATGCCATCTCYKATGGAGATTGATGGTGATGGAACAACGTCGGGAACTGTTAAGGCATTAGTGCCTGCTAAGACTGATCATGGTTCTACTAACATCGAAACGCTCACCAAGCAATTGGAGAAAGTTAACGTTTCTCAGCTCGCGAAAGAGCAGAAAAAGAAGAAGAAGCCAAAATACATCGACACAAGCAAGTTGCTCACCTTCAAGCGTGACTCTAAGAGAGCTTCATCAGACGGTTGAATTGAGTGTAATAGTTCGTTGAGAATACACCCTTCTCATACAACTTGTCAAGAAGCTGCTTCATTTCCTTTTTTGTATGCCTGGATTATCATCGCCAATAGCCGTAGCTCCTTGTAGCATCTTCAGGCGCTTTACAACACCATCCAGTTGCTCATTGTACGCCGAATCAAATTCTCGTGAATTGATATGACATTTGCTCAAGCAATATCTCATARAGTCTTGCTCAGGCTCGTCGAGAAGGCTGAAGAKATGCTTATCGAAGCTCTTCTCATCTTCAATCAGGTGCCATAAATCAACGAACGCATGAGAGACGAGCATAGTCTTYAGATTTACATGTGTTTTTCCGCTTCGTAGACGCGCGTGCAATCCATTGAAATTCATAACATGTGGACCCCGTTTGGACGTCATTTGGATGTGATTTGCTTCTTATATTGAGTGTATTCATATTACTTCTCGAATATTTCAATTTCAAGTGATTTATCACTGCCTGTTGGAGTGAAATCTCCATGGAAAATACGTTCCCTACGTCCTTTGGAGCGTGTTTGCGGCTTAGCAGGCGATGGTGGTTGAGGTGCTGGCTGATATGAGAAGTCAGGACCTTTCTCTCTAATCTCTGATGCTGTGGATCTGTTTGCAATCTTGTTGTAGCTCGTATTGGCAGCAAACGTGCTATGGAGTAGCTTAGCGTGAAGGTCATGTTTCTCTCGATTAGTTAGCTTCGCATATGTTGGTGATTGGATCAGATGTGATTCAACAATGTGACGGATCATGTTCATGCTCATCGGTTTTCCATTGTATTTTACGAAGAGCTTTGAGAGAGTTGAACTGAATCCATTATTAGTATCGTATTCGTCTGGACTATTGTTGTAAACACGCCAAAGAAGTTTAGTTGGTGTTTGTCCAAGAGAATTGATTACGAACTGAAGAAATTGTGCAATGAGGTTGATCGTGAATCCGTCTAAATCAATGACTTGTGGACCCATAAGGCGGACGTTTTTGAAGTTGTTCAAATGCAGCTTTGTTCCTTGAAGATAGTTACCCGCGTCCACGGGTCGCAAATATACCGTTGGCCACACGAGACGCAACGGATAATGGACGTTGAGATATAGAGTGACATAGTCAAAGACAAGCCGTAGATATGCAAGGCGCTTCGCTTTGGTAAGTTTACTGAGCTCGTTGTTGGAAAGGAAGACCTCACCGTATGTATCCATAAGAATCTTCTTGACTTTCTGCGGAACAGACATCAGTTCTTCGTAGCTAATATATTTCTTCTCTTCTTCGGGTGTCAGCTCATTATCCAATTTCTCCGACTTGTTCTGCTTGCTAAGTACCTTTCGTACAGCATTATAGTATCCAAATGCATCGCGGAAGCGATTCTTGACCATCTTACAGAGTGCGTTTAGAGTGAGAATCAGACTCTCCTTGCTTTTGTAGAGACGCAWCAATTCAGCAATCATATCAGAGTTCTGAACGCCATACACTTTCTGAAAATTTGCATCGTCGTACTTGTTGGGATATTGTATGCGAGCAATGAATTCTTTAGGATCCCATTGCATAGTCTCCTTCCCCGATTTGTATAATCTGAGAAGTTGTCTCACATACAGTTCCATGGTGGCTTTGGAGAGCTTGTCATTGCTCATTTCGAGATCGCGAATAATTGTTTGGTTCAGTTCATCTAGATTTTGGTTTTTGGATTTAAGCTTTGACATTTTATATTTTGTGCCTATATATAACTTATCACAGATAACGCAATATCTTCGAAATCTGCTAAAGATGTATAAAGAGTTCCGTGTCAACCTTAGCCACGCGCAGGCCTTAAAGGTTCTGCATGGCAAACCTGTTCGATTAACGCATGCACAGCTCAATGCTGGTCACGCTCACTACTTTGGACCCGAGACTTACAAGAAGCTTGTGAAAGCATATGAATCGGGCAAGGGAACTACCCTTCATATGACTCTCGGTGAAGTATCACGCACGCATCAGTCTGGACTAGATGGAAGTGGCTTTTGGGGAAACCTTTGGGAAGGAATCAAGTCTGTTGGTAAGGAAGCTTGGAATTTCGTAAAAAATAATTGGAAGCCAATTGCTGGCTCTGTAATGGATACTGTTGCTGATATCACTGCTCCCGAGACTGGTGGATTCAGTCAAGAGATCCGAAAGGGAATTAAGCAAGTGACTGGGGTTGGT
>NSDO01000194.1:24330-67088 GCA_002286825.1 Lagenidium giganteum | reverse complement strand
GACTTCACCAGCTGTCTCACACCACCTTTGATAGTGCTGATACATAATATCTCTCTCCACGCGATATTGGCCCTGCGATTCAGTGTGTACGATTTCATTTAATCCCGATTCCTTAAGTTCATTGACATAGTTGACAATGCCCTCWTTGCTAGCAGYTGTCATTGAATCATAGATAGGCGTTGGGAAGAAGGATTTTGGCTTGGGGTTGGCAAACTGCTTCAAATATGTGTAGAATTTGTTCATCTCATTCTCATTCTTGATCACRTCATCAATCACCTTGCCATAATAGACCTTGTTGTGCTGTTCCGCTGGATTTACATCGAAAATTGTCATCTTGTCTTCGACGATGCCAATCAAGTTGTTGGAAGCACCAATAAATTCAGTGATRTTGCCATGTACTTCTTCTTYATGGTARAGTTTTCGACTAGATTGCACGGAATCGGTGATTGCAGACTTCATTCGCTCAAGACAGTTACGAAACGAGCGCTTGTCRCCAGCAATYTCCTCAAACCAGCACAATTTTTTATGACGAAGTTGCGGCGATCCACGCTCTCCAAAGACATTGGTGAGATGCTGAGTCATGTGAGTATTTGCCGTTCCCARWAGRCTCGTAAGGAGCTTGAAGAAGYTCGACTTGCCAATCTGCTTCTCCATTGAATATAACACAAGCATGACCTTTGTCTTGCTGTCTGGATAATGGCAAATGCTACCAATATACTCCATCAACCATTGATACCTCTCAGGATGATTGAAGCAAATGATACGCTTCAGATAGTCCAGTAGCACGGGATGCAAGTCAGATTCTGTGATTTCTTCACGGAGCTCCTTTGCGAGCAGTGGGTTTGCTAAGCTGAATGTCTCCATATCATTTGGATCATGTTCCCATTTGCAGACAGTATTTGCAAACTTGTGGAATGGAATCGTATTGAGAAGGTCAGATAGCTTGATCGAACGTGGCTTTTTGTTTTCAATGAACTGRATTTGCACCTTGAAGAAGTTCTTTGGATCATATGCCTTGATCACAGAATTATCGTCCTCTGTTGGCTTACGCTTGTAGTAGGTGATATCTGATCCTTCAAAGACGTAGAACYCATGGATGAAGTAGAGCACAAATCRTTTCAGTAAGTGGAGAGACTCGAAGTTTGTAGTTTTCAACATCTTCTCAAAAGTACTGAAATTTAGATCAAAGTCACGATTCGGCTTGTTCTCAATCACAAGATACTTCYCCGCCCAATACTCAAGCTCATCGATCTCAAATGATGTATCAACCATAGCTAGACGCATATCATCAATTGTTCGACCCGTTAATTCTACCAGCTGAGTTAGTGTTGTCAACTTCCTCTCAGATTTAAACGTCAATTCGAAGTCTTGATCAAGTGTAGATCGCTCAAAAGACTTTGTACTGGGTGTTTTGCTCGGTTCCTTCACTTCATATTCGYCCTTCCATTGCTTGTATGCAGCAGAAACACAACCGGCAGCAATTCCCTTCASTTTACCTTCGTTCAATGATGGATGATACTTCGAATCAAACCAGCCATCGAATTCTTTTGTAGCAAACTCCTTGTTGAAAMGCTCTACTTTTTGTTTGAGCACACAGAGATAGGTCTGGCGCATCAAATACCAATCAGAATGAGGTTGACGAGCAAAGAATCCGGCAAGATTCCACAGGTTTTGGTTGTTGCAGTACCAATCGTTTCGAATCATCATACACAATTGATACAATCGCTCATTGTAGGTCTTAGTTGCAAGGAAATATTYCACACCGCAYTCAGTGTTTGCTTGCTCGAAGGATTCACGATCTTCACKGGACWTAAAGAAGAAGTTGTCAAGCATATGTGATTCATCSAGTTCATTGAAYTGATATTGCAGAAGGTACGTGTATCCGTCGTTTCCAAAGTCAGGTGTGACATCATCACTGTGCTTGTAGTCGATGGAATCACCAACTACGTGCATCTTCGACTTGATCCAATCACTTGGTGATAATACTCGCGAATCTCCCAACTTGGGTTGATCGTATTTATCCACAGACTTGATGTGTTGAATGCAATGCTCGCCATAAATTTCTTCAATAGACTCGGTCGTCGTTGGTTCATCAACTGCAGGCTGAGCAACTACAGGTTCGACAACTGCAGGTTCATCAACTGCTGGCTGATACTGTACTTCGCGTGATGTCGGCACCAATCGCCTTTTGAGCCGCACTGTTGGTTCGCCTTGGGGTGGTTCTCTGGGAAGATGTACTTGCACAGTGTTTTTTTCTATATTTTTATTTTTATCGCTCAAGATGAACTCACTATTTTGTAGTCTGTACAGTATATATTGCGAAATATAGTTTTCAGGAATAAAAAAAAACTGTGGTGTACTCTGATTGGCTAAAATAATCCGCAGGTGTTCCTTCTCCCTCATTTGCGAAGTTGCCAGCAAAGCAATGAAGTCGTTGACGTGTGTGGTGATCGGAGACGGAAGGATCTTCGTGGTGGAAATTGATGGGCACAAGAAAGTCGGAATCTTGAAGAAGCTGATCAAGGAGGAGAACGAAGCGACTATCAAGTGTGATGCTAAAGACCTCACGTTATACGTCGCGAAGAAGGACGGCAACTGGCTCATGTCCGACGATCCTGATGTGACGATGTTAGAGAATGGCGAGGTTCCCGAAGGAATCAATGATATCATAAAGAAGAACAAGAACAAGATGGATCCAAGCTATCGTGTACGTGATAAGGCATTCGGTTTTCCAGATGAAGATGAAGACGAAGACGAAGAYGGAGATGAAGACGAAGACGCCTCTGATGGCGAAATTCACGTGCTGGTGGTCTTACCGGGTCAACAAGTGGCTTCTTCAAGCGACGAGACAGCCTCGTTGGCACCAACTGCAATACACCGTCACCCCGAACGTCTCAAACGATGGGCTGCGATCAATGCAATGATTCGTCAGAAGAATCAAGACGCGAACCAGAAGACTAAGAGTGAAGACACAAAGAACACAAACARAAAGCGAAAAAATCACGATATCGACAGGTCTGTGGGCTATTCGACTCTCTGTTGGGAAGATATCAAACCTATTTTCAACTTCGAGTCTTACGAGCCTGAACCAAGTGATGTTCCTGACGCTGAACTCGAGCTACTCCTCGCTCGTATTGTCGACTTGCGGTCACTGTATGGAGAAGTTACSGACGGGAAAGAGGCCAAGCGATTATTTTTYATCGCCCCAATCCTTGAGACMGTCAGTCGTCTGCTCGGCGGCGTCCAGATCTTAGTCGAAGAGGACGTGGATGGAAAGAATGTGCACCTTACAGGTCACTTCGAGTTTGKGCTGCAGCGTCGTGACTCGAAGAAGAGAATTTGCATCGTCGAAGCAAGACATGAAGAAATGTTGAAAGGAATGGCTCAGAATGTGACGGGGTTGGAAGCGCTGGCTGATGTCGAAGAACTTAGTGTGACGTATGGCATCGTGACGAATTATCTTGAGTGGAGGTTCTTAATCAGCGAAGACAACAGGGTCCGAAGGAATATCTGCACGCTCACTGCCTCAAACACACTGCCGTCGTTTGAAGGATTGAAGCAAATCGTTGGGAAGATCTGCGGGATGCTTCGTGATTAGCAATGATTATCGACATTGTAGCGCATTTTATTTGCATTTCCACAAACTATAGCTCCACTGAATTGTAACAGAATCACTTGACGCTTGACAAGTAGGTAGATYTGATCACACTACAACTTTCTCGTGAGTCTTAGTTGAAAATCGATACCTCTGCAAGGTGCTATCCCGCGCGATCATCGCTTACCTGCTGCGCTTCTTGCTTCTGTGACTGAGAACAATCTCAAAATAACCTTACTTGAGGTTTTATGCCAAGTTCCGAGGTTCCGAGCGTTCAAGCATCAAAGCTGTTAACAGATCCTCATCCAGCTATTTACGAATGTACAGCTTCTGTCAATTCGTAAAAAAAAATGATTGGCCTCACCAATTAACAGTAGGCGACCGACCTTTATAAAGCAGTGGCACAGTGCGCCGGACGTGATTGGCCGGTGGGTGCATTGGCAGCAAGACGGTTGGAAGCAGAGCGAGTGCCCGCAACGCAACGCGTTATTGCCCACCGAGCGCCTGGAAACCCATCGAGAATGCCGCGAGCCACGAAGAGCAAGCCAAAGCGCGCGTGTCCGCTGGAGCGCCAGCTCGCGTACGACGAAAAGCCGTGGTACGCCAAGGCGCAGGAAGCCAAGAAGAACCAAAATGCTGCCGACAGCGACGACGAGGACGAGTCGATGGACGTTGTGCCTGAAAAGCTGAGTCGCCGCACGCTGGAACTTGCCCGCCAGCAACAGGAGGAAGAACGCGTTGGTGAGAACAAGCGCGGCAGCAAGCAACAGAAGCAGGCGCCAGCGCGTGCTCAGGCTGCGGAGAGCAGCGACGAAGAGTCGGATGACGACGACGACATGGACGACGGTGACTACGAGGGCGAAGACCTCGTGCGCATCAACGATGGCTATGTTGAGGACATTGAGATCTGCGAGGAAGATGAAGAAGTGCTGGCGAACTTTATGATGGGTGCCCCAGAGCGCCGTAACCTCGCCGATATCATCATGGACAAGATTTACGAGAAGGAAGCCCGCGAGCGCGGTGAGATGGAGGATGAAGAACCACAGCAGCGGTTCGATCCTAAGATCGTGGAAGTGTATGCTGGTGTCGGCAAGATCCTGCAGCGCTACACGTCGGGCAAGCTGCCAAAGGCGTTCAAGGTCATTCCAAGCTTGAGCTACTGGGAAGACATTCTGTGGCTCACGAGCCCAGACAAGTGGTCGCCACACGCCATGCGCGCTGCCACGCGTTTGTTTGCCTCCAACTTAAACCCAAAGATGGCCCAGCGCTTCTACAACATCTTCCTGCTGGAGCACGTGCGTCAGGACATCCGCGATAACAAGCGCCTCAACTTCCACTTGTATATGGCGCTCAAGAAGGCGTTGTACAAGCCACAAGCGTTCTTCAAGGGCATCATCATCCCGCTGTGCGAAGGCCAGGACTGCACATTGCGTGAAGCCGCCATCATCGGCAGTGCTATATCGAAGGTGTCGGTGCCAGCCATCCACTCGGCCGCCGCGCTCATGAAGCTGTCGGAAATGACGACGTACTCGGGTGCCACGAGCATGTTCATCCGCGTGCTCCTGAACAAGAAATACAGCTTGCCAACGCGCGTCATCTCGGAGCTGAGCAAGCACTTTATTCGCTTCACATCGGATACGCGCGTGCTGCCAGTGCTGTGGCACCAAGCACTCCTCGTGTTTGCGCAGCGATACAAGAACGACATCTCTGCCGCCGACAAGGAGAAGATGAAGGCGCTCATGAAGCAGCACTTCCATCACCAGATCACCCCCGAAACGCGCCGCGAACTCTTCCAGGAATAAAGGAAGCCAGTGAGCAATGTCATAGAGAGAGCAGTCGACCAGCCAACACACACCAACTACTTACTTTGTGCTTCCATGCTCGCTGTGGAAGTGTCATTAATCAAACCCCACCCATGTATACGTATTGTGTCTTGCCCAGCACAGCGCCTTAGGCCCATTTCGTCAGTGCGTCACTTTTTCGCTCGTTTTCGGAGGACTCTGGTTGTTTGTTAAATTCGGAGGGTTCAGGTCTCACTTCCGATTCCTGCGCAGATCTCCGGTCTCTGAAGAAGAGCAAGGGGGCGAAGCCGGTCGTGGAGTGACCGAAGGCGGTAGCAGCGGCGGCGTGGACGACTCGCAGGGACAGCCATGTCGGCCGATCTGTTCGCGGACTGGAAGAAAGAAGAGTCGACGTACGGCAGCAGCAGTGCGCAGCCCGCCAGCTTCGACACGGGCGCGTACGAGTCGCCCTATGGCAATACGGACAGCAACCCATACGGCGGGCTTGGCGGGGGCAATGACGGCTTCGACGACTTTGGCGGCGACAGCCGGCCGGCCAAGCCCAAAGTGGAAGAGCGACCGATGTTTGAGCTGCGCGAACATGGGCTGAAGGTGTCGCGGCGCAAGGGCTTCACGCTCAGCTGCATGAGCGTCGGACGCGGGATTATGGCGCTGGGTTCGCTCGAAGGCATGTTGCTGCGCTGCGACGTGGACGCCACCGACAGCTCTGGAAACGTCGAAGAGATCATGATTGAGCCGCGAGTGGCTATGCTCAACGTGTTTGTGGACCCAAGCGGCGGTCACTTGCTGATCTCGATGGAGAACGGCTCCAACTTTTACTTGCACACGAGCAGCAACCGACCGAAGAAGATCATGAAGGCGCAGGGCCTCAAGTTCACATGCGTGGCCTGGGATCGCCAGCAGAGCTCGCCGGCGACGACCGAGTCGATTTTTATCGGCACAGACTCGGGCGCTGTCTACGAAGCGGAGTTTGACGGCAAAGAGCGCACGTTCAAGAAAGTTTTCCAGATCTCGAACCAAGGTCCTATTGCAGGCCTTGAGTTCGAGCACTGGACGATGCCATCGAAGGAAACGCGTTACTTTGTGATGTTGACAACATCTGGGGCGGGCAAACGCCCGACGCGCATGTTCCATCTCGTTGGTGCCCAAGGCTTTGAAGCGCTGTTCAGTCAGTACACGAACTCGGATCAGAGATTTCAGGAACTGCCAGGCGAGATCCCGAATGCGGACCTGCGATTCTACTCCAAGCAGGAGCGTGAACGAGCCAAGTGCTTTGGCGTCCTCACTGGCGACGGCGTGTTTTACGGCGATTTCGTGTTCGGCACTTCCAGCACTGCCAATAACATCATCACGAGCCCCAACCTGATTTCGTTCCCTGGCAAGACGGATGACTCCCGCTCCTGGAGTGCTCCGATCTCCTTGGCGGTGACTGAATACCACGTGATTGTGTTATTCCACAAGCATTTGCAAGTCATCTCGAAGCTCAGCAATGCCATTGTGTTGGAAGAGACGTTCGATTCACGTGTTGGCAACGTGCACGGCCTTTCGTATGACCCAACGTTCAACACAGTCTGGGTGCACTCGGACCGTCGAATCCTTGAGGTTGTCATCGCGGACGAAGATCGCAATGTCTGGAAGCTGTTTTTGAACAAAGCGATTGCCGGCAACGGCGACGACCGCGATTTTGAGCAGGCCTTGGCGGTGTGTCGCAATGGCTGGGAACGCCAGCACGTCATGACTGCGCAGGCCGATAAGCTGTTTGACAAGGAGGAATACGACCGCGCTGCCGTCATTTATGCTACGACGCATCGGTCGTTTGAAGAAGTGGCGCTCAAGTTTTTGGAAAAGGAAGCCCGCGATTCATTGCGCCTTTTCTTGATGCAAAAGCTGAAGAGTCTGAGCAATGACGACAAGACGCAAAAGACCGTGCTATGTTCGTGGGTTGTGGAGCTGTTCTTGGACAAGTTCAATGGCCTTAAGGGTGGCGCGTCCGATGTCGAAGCACATGCCAACATGCTCTTCAAGTTCAAGCAGTTTTTGCAAGACCAGAAGAACCACTTGGATCCAGCGACGACATTCAACTTGATCGCAAGCCACGGTCGCACAGATGAACTGGTCTTCTATGCCACGCTCATTGAAGACTACGAAAAGGTGGTGACATATCACGTGCATCGTGGCGAATACGGTGCCGCTATCGAACTGCTGCGCGGTGTGCCTACTTCGAAGGTTGAGGAGCTGTACTACAAGTATTCGCCGGAGCTCATCATCCACAAGCCGAAGGAGGTGTATGAAGCATGGAAAGAAGCGGAAACCTTGAACCCAACGCGACTGATCCCGTCCATTGTTCGGCATGTTCACCAAAAGGATGTCAACAGCAACAGTCAGCAAAGCCGTGTCGCCCTTGAACTTGCAATCCGCTTCTTGAAGTTTGCGATCAAGCAAGGAAACCGGGATCCAACGATCCACAATTACATCTTGTTCTTGTTGGCGAAGCACCCCGATGAGCGTCTGCTGATCAAGTTTATGCGCAAGAAGCACAACGGCAAGCACTTGTTTGACATTGCGTTTGCGTTGCGTTTGTGTACGCAAAACGAGAAGAATCGCGCGTGTATCTACATTTACTCAGCAATGGGTCTCTTCCAAGATGCGGTGGAGAAAGCGTTGCAGGTGGACGTCAAGATTGCCAAAGAAATGGCGAACATGCCAGAGGACGACGAAACGCGGAAGAAGTTGTGGACACTAATCGCCAAGCACACGATTGACGCTGGAGGAGAGATCAAGGAGGCGATGGGAATTCTGAAGGAAAGTGGGCTGTTGAAGATCGAGGACATTTTGCCGTTCTTCCCAGACTTTGTGCAGATCAACGAGTTCAAGAAAGAAATCTGTGAGTCTCTGGAAGTGTACAACGATCGCATTGACCAACTCAAGGAAGAAATGCACGACTACACACAGTCAGCGGAATTGATTCGTGCGGATATGCAAAAGCTGCGCAAGCGCTGTGCTATCGTGTCTGGTAACCAGCGTTGCGAGCTCACCGGCCAAAACATCTTGGGCAAGGAGTTTTACTTGTTCCCATGCTCCCATGCGTTCCACGCTTCTGCCCTTCGACAGGAGATGATGAAGCACTTGAACAGCTTCCAACGCCAAACCGTGAAGCAGCTGATCCAGAAGCTGAACGAGCTGTCGACCGTCATGCCCAGCAACGCGGGCTTCTTCCAGCGCCCATTAACCGCAGCTCTTCCGTTCCTGAACCTGAGTTCGTCAGAAAAGGAAACAATGACGCCTGGAGCTGACAACGATAACAAGCCCGGCGACGCCGCTGCTCAGAGCACTGCGCAAGAGCGTGAGATGGTCCAGCAGAAGCTAGATGAAATCATTGCCTCCGAGTGCATCTTCTGCGGCGAAGTGATGATCAAGTCAATCCACACTCCGTTCATCACAATCGAAGATGAAGAGCTCGAAGGTGCTGAGTGGAAAATCTGAGCGTCCAGAGAGGATGTGATTACAAGCCCAGAAAGCAAAGTTGTGGAGCAACAGACGTAGTGCCGTGCCATTTGAGCTCGTTGATTCTGTTGTTGAATCAATGAAGCGATTTTCTTCTGACACTGTGATTTTGTGACAAAATCGGATAAATAAATATTGCATTGGTTCCAGTGTACTGGAACTGCGCAGTTATTCGAGGATTCCTGCTCCACGCACGACCAAAATGGTGCCAAGTGGAGGTGGCGATGTGAAGACGTCGGGCTACTTGATGGGCAGTCGGCGGCTGCTAGAGGAGATCCGACGCCGCGAAAAGAACGTGCCGCCGGCGGTCGCGCACATGCAGGATCTGCTCGAGCATATCGACACGAACGCCGCGCAAATCGCCTCGGCCCTGGCCGCCAGCCGTCGACGCCGTAGCCAGGAAGGCCTTGCGGGCGTCAGTGCCTTGCTCCAGGAGCAGGACAAGCTCCTGAAAGAGGTGCGTGGCACCCCTAATAGCTCTGTGTTGGGAAGCAGACGGATGGTGCACTTATACACATATGTTGTGGCCATGAACACGCATGTACCAGGCAATCAACCTCGTGCCCCAGCTCGACGCACTGGGCAACCTTTGCGAGCAGCTCAATCAGCCGCCACCACCAGCACCAGCTCCGACAGCACCATAATTCAAACAGATCCCAACAAAAAGCAAAAAGAAAAGAAAACAAACGACGCCACAGTCGACCTTACTTCCAGGCAACACGTCTGCTGACCATCTACCACACATCACTCGCTCGACGACGCATATATACAATATATTTAATGAGCCCCGCCTTCGCTTGTCGTCGTCGTCGTGCGCCATATGTGCTCGTCACGCATCCAGCACAAACCGTGCGCTGCTGGTGTTCTCGCTGGCCGCGTACGCTCGCATGGGGCTGCGTCGCAAGCATGTGCCGTGCATGTGCTGCCTGGCTGGACACTCACCCGATGTGATGTGCGAGCGTACGCACAAGGGGTTGTCCTGAATAGAGCGCCCTCGCCGATGGGGTATATCATGGCGACAGTTGAAGGTGGCCGGTCATTCCTTCAAGTGCAAGCCGCGGCGCAAGCGACCTCGACCGAGCACCACTCTCCACTCAAGACAAGACACGCCACCAGACCAGACCAGTATGGGCAAGGACAACCTCGTGCGCGGCATCGGCCGGATGTCGAACCTCGTCATGCAGCGCGGCAAGGGCTCGTTCGTCTGGACGACCGACAACCGCAAGCTGCTGGACTTCACGAGCGGCATTGCTGTCACCAACCTGGGGCACTGCCATCCGCGCGTCGTGGAAGCCGCGCAGAAGCAGGTGGCCACGCTCGTACACGGTCAGGTGAGGTGGCGCATGTGAAGGTGGCGTTGGGATTTGTAGCACATGCTGATGATGTGGATTGGGAATGCCCGCAGGTGAATATTGGATACCATGAACCGATGCTGAAGCTGGTGGATCGCTTGTTGCCGTTGATGCCGACTGGCTTGGACTCGCTTTTCTTCGCTACAACGTACGGTGTTGGAGGGACGCGATGACGTCGATGAGAGCCTGGTCTCTGAGACTTGTGTCTGTGTCTTTGCAGGGGGTCGGAAGCGGTTGAGAATGCTGTCAAGCTTGCTCGTCATGCCACGGGCAAACAAAACATCATTGTGTTCCAGGTATGAAGTGCGTCGTTGTATGCATTCCTATTGCATTGCACAAAGTTGACGATCGCTACGATGTATAGGGTGGTTATCATGGCCGCACCCTGGGAGCAATGAGCTTGACGACAAGCAAGACAATCTATCGCGCGGGCTTTGGTCCGTTGATGCCAGGTGTCACCGTTGTGCCGTATCCATACAGCGTCCATGGCCCTGTGTACGACAATGAAGAGTGTGGAGCGTGGTGCCTCGATCAGTTGCGACTGTCGCTCAAGCAGCAGACAGCACCATCGGAGACCGCAGCGGTGCTGATCGAGCCCATTCTCGTGAGTGCTCCGTACCCACCATCCGACCTGTGGTGCAGAGACTGAAGGCGTGTTGGTTTGTTCGCATGCTCAGGGAGAAGGAGGATACGTCGTGCCTACCAAGAGCTTTATGCAAGGCTTGCGCCAGATCTGCACGGAAAACGACATGCTGCTCATTACCGACGAAGTACGTGGCGCTATCGCTGTGTTGTTTGGAGATGAACTGATGCAATTCGTATTCAGGTACAATGTGGCTTTGGGCGCACGGGCGAGTACTTCGCGTCGAATGGCCACTTCGACGTGACGCCGGACATCTTGGTGATGGCCAAGGGCATTGCCAACGGCTTCCCACTAAGCGGAATTGCCAGCCGGAAGGAATTGACGGACCGCCAGCCACCTGGCTCGATGGGCGGAACGTACGCTGGCAACGCCGTGTCTTGCGCTGCCGCTCTCGCCACGCAGGTTTGTCGTGTAGAGGCGCGTTGTATCACACTTTTGTTGCGCTGACCGGTTAAATTTGATGACAGGATGTCATTCGCGATGAGCTCGTACTCGACAATACGAAAGCTCGCGGCATTGAGGTGAGTGAACAAATGTGTTTGTTGCTATCATGGTTATGCCCGTGCTTACTGATGGCATCCTTTTCACAGCTTGTCGAAGGACTGAACCGACTGAAGGCGTCCGGAAAGTATCCGATCTTGGATGTGCGAGGCATTGGTCTCATGGTGGCGATCGAATTTGATCCCAAGGCTGTGCCTGCTGGCACCGCTTCGCGCATCTCGCAGGCATGTCTGGACCATGGCATGATGGTTCTGACGACGAGCGTCTTCGAAACCTTGCGACTCATGCCGCCACTCACTCTCTCCGCTGAGGAATGCCAGCTCGGCTTGGACATTTTTGAGAAGGCGCTGGACGATGTCTTTGCGAAGTAATTGCGTCACACTGTAAGCTACCAGAACAATATGGAAGTACATAACTGCGTTTATGACAAGCTATCCATCAAATGAAGATTTTGTGTTTGCAAGCGCCAGACGCTCCTCCATCTGGCTTTGAAGGACTCGAGCGATCTCGTGGTGCTCTCCGTATAATGCCATGTCCAGCGCGGTGTGAAACGGAGGTTCCACCGTGCGAATGGATGGATCAAGCAGGTTTTGTTCGATCAACACCTGACAGCAATCGATCGATCCTTCACCGACAGCCATATGGAGCGCCGTGAGTCCAAAAGCATTAACTTTGTTAATGAACGCCCGTGCCGTTGCGTCCGGCAGCGAAGTGGTGGCTGCCATGAGTAGCTGTAGGCATCCAACTGAGTGAGCTCCGACAGCCAGGTGCAACGCTGTGTTCTCCTCTGGATCCGTCAGGGAGGCATTTGCTCCGTGTCTGCAAAGCAATTGTGAGCGTCAGTGGGTCAGCCCAACCCTGACAGCGAACCATCACGCAACCTCACCTCAAGAGGAACTCCACTGCATGGACATTACCTCCTGCCGCAGCAAGCAGCAACGCAGATCGCTCGTTCGCTGAATGGGACGCATCAAGCAGCTCGGGTGCCTGTTGGAGCATGGTTTCCATCACATCGACGTCATCGTTGCACGCTGCTTCGATCCACCTCGTGACGTCTTGCGCTCGCGGCTCCATTAATAATTGTCCACGCCGCCATAATTGATTATGCAAACACACCCTTACAATTATATATTTTATTTATTCGCACGGTGCCTGTCATTGTGGGGGGTCGTGAATAGTGACATTGAATGTATTTTTGAGGCCTGTGACTAGAATGGCTTCATTTCGGACGCGAGTGCGAGGAGCCCATGAAGGACAGCAACGCCAATGGCACGAGCGAAGACCATGACGATGCTGCTAGTCATCCATTGCGAGAAACACCGGAGAGTACCACTGCAGGAGCATCCTCGGCCACCACTAGCGCTGGCGCAAACGGTGCTCAAGGGCGACGGCGCAGCGTCGTTAGCTTTGCGATGTTGCCTCTGCAGCAGCAGCAGCAAGTGCTGCAGGCGGCTGTGGAGCAAGCTGCGCAGATACAAGCACAGCCACAACAGCAGCAGCAGCAGCAGCAGCCACCGCCACATGCAGTCTCACATGCGCCACAAAGTGGACCGCGTGGGCCATCGACCACCACGAAGGGGCCGAACATCGACATCCGACAGCGCATGGGTACGTCCGCAAGGAGGATAGGACGTGATAGATTGACAACGCCACAGCAACTCAATCGCATGTGCTACATCCACAGACGACATCTACGCGGAGATGGAGCGCGCGTGTCGGGACGGGCGACTCCGCTTGCCCTCGAAGTTCCTCAACTTCCATCGCTCAGGTCCTTACGATCGTAAGCCCTACAGGTCATTGAGTGGGCATGATGCTGACGAAGCCGACTGTGCTTGGTGTGTGATGTGGGGACTTTTATTGTGCAGACGTCTTGTTCTTGTTCGTGCGGGCATCGATGGGCTACGCGCTGGCGTTCATCAAGGTCAAGTCGCTACAGAAGGAGGTGTCGGAGCGCAAGTCGGAAGACGCAGCTCGTCACGCGCGCCATGCGCGTGACTGGCAAGCGCTGCTAGACAAAGCACTGGAAACCCAGTCAAGCTGTGCCACAGCTGTGGCGTCGGCATATGCGCGGCTCGTGTTGCATTGCAGCAACTACGGGAACCACAAAGAAGACGAGCACTTCTTCGAATGTGTCTACTTCTATGCGTGTGCCGTCGTCAAGCTAGGTATCGCACCGGAACACTGGCAAGCTGTCGAGGAGGAACTGGGCTATCTCTTCCGAGGGCCGCAGTTCACATCCAACGTGCGAACACACACCGCTGCCACGCAGAAGAAAGCTGCCGCCATTGCGGCTGCGGCAGCACTGGAACAGGCCACGTCCACGACAGCAACGCAAAAGATTCAGAATCTCATAGTTGCTGACCCAAAAGCCATGCTGACCCGCGAGTCAACGCACTTCGTGGTTGCCAAGAACCGCCCCGTGTACTTCACCGAAGCTGTGCCTGTCAAGAAGATCGTATCTGAGATCGACGCGACCAAACAGCGAGCTGCTCGCAACATGGAGATCGCGCGCACCATCCGCGAGCGCATCGCAACCGGTCGAACTGAGGCACATCGCCGCCAATTGGACGCCATGCTGAGTCCTCGACAGAGCGCTCGCTTGGGCGCTGCAAGTGAGGCTGCACCGATGGTAGTGAGTGAAGTACACCCTCCGGCTCAGCGAGGTCTCAAAGGTTCCGTCAGTCCGCGTATATCGATGAAGAGCACGTTCACGGCACGCTCGCCCGTTCTCAACCATCTGCTGCCTGCTACGGAGGTGTGTTAAGTCGATGGGACCAATGGGTTATCACGACAACTCACCTCGTGTTGTTGCATTTCAGGATCGCGTGCGTCAGGCCTTAAAGCAAGTTGCCAATGCCAAACCTTGATTCACTTCGCTGAATTTGTGCAACTCACTAACGCGCTGTGCTTTTAGGGATCACGACGCTGCTCGACATCATCCACAGCAAGCAAGTAAGCCAGTGGGAGCTGATAGCAAGGCATCTGCAGACAACAATCGGCGATTTCCTATGCCACCGCTCGCACGGAAGTGAAGCACAAACCCACAAAGTCAGACCAAATGCTGGTGATATTCGAGCTCGACGACGACATCTGGACATAACTTTAGCGCGCGTGCTCTGCCGGCGCTCAGTTCTTGAAGAGGAAAATATTGCGGTTACGTGGCTTGGCATGTGGTCCCTTGCGGGTGCTGCGACTGGATCCTGGCGGTGGAGTGCTGGAGACATCATTTCGGCTTCGACTAGAGGACATGACGCTTGGAGATGAAGGCATGGAAACAGTCAGCTTTGAGTTTCGACCAGATATCGAAGCCTGCGGCCGTTCGCGATTGTCATCATTTTCGTTTCGGTTGTCCTGCCATGGTTGGTATGGTCCATAATGAACGAGACTAGAAATCCAGCGGCAATCGAAGTACTTGGGATGCCACTGGAAGAAGTACGATTCCCATAGCTCCACCATCTGACAGCTAGTCCATGGCCAAATGGGCTTTTCCCACATCACGTAGTCTGGATTCGTGTAAGATTTTGGCGTCATCAACACTGGCGTCCACACTGATACAGTCCGCTTGCTGACTTGGTTGGCTTCTCGTTGTAATCGCGAATCATACAGGAATGTGCCATAAAGGCCCGACGTGAGTGAGTTCGCGATGTGAATCAAGAACTTCTCGTTGAACTCGAACGCATATGGGAACTGACGCAAAATTTGCCAGACTGCGTCGAGGAATTGCAGCATCACAGGCGAGCTCTTGTTTCTGTTCGGGTCTTTTTGACGATCTCCACCGGTGCGTTCCGCAAATTTGTGGCCGAACGCGCACCAATCCTTTTCAACCAACACGGCGAAACCACGGATCGTTCGGAAGTATGGATCAATCATCAGCTGTGCGAGGCATACAAGCTGGGAAGTTCGGTCCCAACCGTCGCTGCAATGAACGAGTACGGATGAGCCTTCTAGTTCAATCACTCGAGCAATCTTCAACGCGCCCTCTAGGATCAACCGCACGTGACTAACCCACTTGGTTGACTACGTTTCACGTGTGCATCAGTGTTAATGACATCGAGCCAATCGTCGTAAGCGAGTCAAAATGACCTACCTCCATCGCAGACCACCACGTACTGTCTTGGTCTTCAACTCCACCCGGTAGAACCAACTTCATCAGCGACTGGAACGACGACTGCATACGATACATATTGGCGATGTTTAGATGGCAAATGACCGCTCCAGGGTAGTCTTGAGATGTTTCCACTCCGCCTTTGCCCATCAAGCGATTGCCAGTCGATGCTTTCAGCTTTCGCGCATCGAAAATATAAATCGGACGGGAGGATGTTGACGAGTGAGACTGGTTCTTGATGATTTCGGGCAAGCGACGGTAAACACCAACGAGCAACTGGTCCGCAAGACTGGACGAGCCGGAAAGCAAGTTCCCCAACAAGGGTTGGCCTGATCGAGTCAGAACGCAGCGATTTCTACGATGATAGTATGTGATAACTGGCAAGCGGTTCTTGGCACGGAACGCCGCGACTTGAGCGACCGTCGAGGAGTTCATGGATGCTGGCAACAAAATCTTGGATGGATACGACTGGCAGATAGCGCCGCTAGCGTTTTGATAAAACTGCCACATCAGAAGAAAGTGCAATTGAGACAAACACGCCCGTTCATGCACCCAGTAGTGATGTCTTACCTTCAGGAACGGCTGAACCAGATCACTCTGCCCGATCTGACGCTTGACTTCACGCTCATCTGTATAGAGATCCCATCCATTGACTTCTGGTGGAATGCTTCCAAGGGCATACGAGAAGGCAAATACCCCACTCTGCTCGAACTTTACCAGGCTAGTTTCAGCGCTTTCAGATGCGGTGTCGTTTTCCGTGTTGCAATCGACTGGTGGTTGCTCGACCGTACGGTATCGCTGAGCATTGTCCGCCAACTTTGTTATAAGCGTTTGCAGCGCCTGGAGCTTGTCATCCGCCTCGGGCGGCGGTGCATTGACTTCAAACCGCATTGTGCGCGCGTCCTTGCAGGTGATGCTCAGCACTGCAGCTGATGGCGTTCCAAGCGACTTAACTGAACGCGTTCGTCGCCCATACGGATAGAGCACTTGCACTGATATGATCGCAAAGAGCGGGATGTACGCGACGGCACCCTGTGTGCTTGTGCGGAAGGGTACGTGCCCTTTCTCGAACGGCATGAACAGCACGCGGTAATTCGTGACGGAGACTTGACCTCGAATACGTCCCCAGATGAGTGAACTCTCTAGAGACTCACCAGGCGGGCCGATAAGCAACGACGCCAAGCTCTCTGATTCCTTGACCAGCACTTCTCCGGGGAAAAACTTAATGCTTGGTTCGGTGATTGCCGCAACAGCTTCAAGGGCATCCACAATCGAGGCCATGTCGTTCACTGACGAGGTTGACAACCGTCGCCCTGCGTCTGAGCCATCGTCGTTTAAGCTTCCTCTCGAACTCTTGCGGCGGCGCGGCGGGCTGGAGCGGTCTGGCTTTTTCTTTCCCTGCAGAATTTCTTTGCAGGCTTCGACTGCCAACTTGAACTCTTCTCGTTCATCGTCGCTAGCGAATTGAAGCTCCACGAGGTTCTCGCGCTGCGTCTCATTGAACAAGCAAATCTGAGCGGTGGACACTCCTGATGTGTAGATGATACTCTGTACGCTTGTGCAACGGAATGACCAGAACCGATGCATAAAAACCGACTTGAGGCGCACAACGCCTTGTGCTGAGTCCACCTCCAACGTAAAACGATCCAATTCGATGTTGCGCTTCCCAAACCCGAAAGACTTCCGTAGCGAGTCTTTTGCTCCAACGTCAAACACGGCGAACCGCAGCACAGTTGCTGGCAGATCAGCCACAGCACGTGGTTCTTGCTGCTTGACAGTTTTTACGGCATCAACGATATCCGTGTCATCAAAGCACTTTTTGGGTTTGCTGTCATCGTTCTCCACCATGGTTTTGAGGTTGGTCATGTCAAAGCTGGCGGAACGTGCGAACTTCGCGCGTTTGCTTGTTGCAACAGCGGCTATGCTCGCTTCACTTGAACCATTCTTCTCAACGCCATTGTTTGGCTTTGCAATCGCAATCGTCAGTGGTTCGGGGATGTACACCTCATCTTCTTCAAACGCTTCTTCTCCTTCAGACGACTCGACCATCGAGTACGGTCGATCCAGCTGGAAACTGTCCAGTTCGTGCATGCTGCTGCTGCGTTCATTGATTGGACTCGGCAAGTTGAAATCACTGAGTGCGGGTGATTGGAATGACGGGTCGAACTCGGTGTCGGCATCGCCGCCAGAGCCGAGATGTGGTCGCTTGGAAGTTCTTGGTGGGCGGTCACTCACATGCAGCGCCCTCAGGTTAGAACTGAACCAGTGTTTTGGCTGCGACGACGTCTGACGCAACGGTTGGGCAGTTTCTTCTTCCTCTGGTCCTGCATCCGGGCTCGACAGTGACCGCCGCGATAGCTTCGATCTTGGGTTGCCGCCGATTGATTGTACCGACGAGGGCGTCGGCGCTTGAACTGGTGTGCTTGGTGGACCACTGCCGAGTACGACGTCGCAATAGGACTCGAGCGCTGCTCGGAACCACTTAATACACGGATCGCACGTGCGGACTGGCCGGTTGCCGTGGCCGAACTGCTGCGGCAGCACCAGCGACGACGACGCGCACCGCGTGCAGAAAAGATGGCCGCAGCTTTGACCTAAACGACAGCAACACAATAACAAAATAATGAGTGGATCAGTGCCTCCAGTAGCATCCTTAGCCAACAACATCCCATCATTCCATCGTTCACGTACATGCCTTCCCGCGGTTGAATGCGGAGAACACACGTTTGCACTGGGCACACGCGCCACTGGACACAGTTGGCGCCTGGAACTGCGGCACGCCGTAGCGCCCGTCTCCTGGGAAGATGCGAGCGCGTCCACGCTCCCCGTCACGCCCGCGCGCGGCTTGCTCGAGCAGTTTTCGCTGCAACGTGTCGACGGCCAGTTTGGCGATGTTGAGCGCGGCGGCAATGGCTTCGATCGTGGGCTCGTCCCCGAGCGACTCGGTGTGCGTCCGCGCCCGCGACGCGCGCTGGGCCTGTCGCCGGGCGAGCCGCTGCTCCTCCGTTGCGTCGGCGGCGTCTTCGTCGTCGTCGTCGTCGTCGTCTTCGTCTTCTTCGGTCGCGATGTCGCGCGGCAGCAGCTGCGTCAGCGGGTCCTGGCACGCGCGCAGCAGCATCTCCACGAGCGCCGCCGGCGTCTTGAGCGCGTCTAGCTGCAGGTCGCCACGGCCGTCGCTGGGCGTGGCCGGTGGCGTGGCTGGTGGCTTGGGCGACGCCATTCTCGTCGCGGGCTCCTCCTGCGTGGCTCCGATCTCGCCATGCGGTTCGAGCGAACGGCACCGCCACGTTCGACGTTGCACAGCGCTCTATTGCGCGTGGCTGCAGTACACGTGTATGTCGCAAATATTTATTGTTGGCGCCGTTTCGCGCGCAGTTTTATTAGTCTCTGGGATGCATACTAGTAGATCGATAGATCGAGTGAGAGACCACCTTGGGTGATGATAGGGAGCTGAGTGAGCTAAACACGATTCAGAACGGGATGCTGGTCACGCGGCGACGGCAGCTACCGCCACAGCTTGGGTATGCCGAGGACACAGAGCAGGAGGATGTCAGTCGCGACGACGTCGAACGGGCGAGTGTTGAGTACCTGAGCAAGCACCGGCAACGGCTGGATGCCCGACTGCGCCTTGAAATTGTGCGTTTGTTTTGATGCTCTGTCAGTGTGTGGGGCTGTGGATGGAAGCTGCGCATATACTATGAGGCTGTGTTGATTGACGGAGAGCGTGGGTGATGGATTTGTTGGTGGTGCTGAGCAGGAGAAGCGCAATGAGGAGCACACGAGAGATGAAGAGGAGCTCAAGCGACGGCAGGAAGCACTGCGCGCTGGAGCGGCCCCAATCAACAGCCCGGCGGGAAAGCCAGCGGGCGCGCTGCGAAAGCCGGGGCCGCAGACGCCGTTCAAGCCGCCGCCAGTGGAGCTGCCGGGCATCTACGTCGATGTCGCGTCTCTCAGTGTGGAGCAGCTCCGGTTGGTTGCGCAGCAGCAGTCGGTTGACGAGCTCGCGCCACTGAACACGCGCGGCAAATACCACACGCGGTACATGAAGGACAAGTATCCGATCGCAGGCACGCAGTTCAAGCTGGAACGCGAGCGCGAGCTGTGCATTGGCGCCAAGAAGCGGCTGCTGCTGCTCAAGGACTCGAAGCATGTAGCCGGCAGTGTGTGGGAGAAGGGAAAAGGACGCAGCGGCGACCGAAGTCTAGCCCAGCTGCCGTATCGAAAGCTTCATTTCTATATTGACAAGATGTCGGACGTACTCAGAGCTGAATCGGACGATGTTGCCAAGGAGCACGCACATCGACAGATCCGCCTCGTTGGCGTGGAGCACCAGGAGGGCCTGGAAGCGTTCTGGGGGATGCTGATGACCGAACACAAACGGTGAGCAGGCTTAAGGGCATATCCGCAGTGAGCTCTGTTCATTGACATTGGCATATGTCCAGAGAAGTCATCGCGTGGCTTAAGAATCACACGTTTCGAGACGTCAACGTCGCTGTGACCATCGGGAGCGACAATTCCATCCATCCGAACAAAGACGTCGGGATGACGCCACTCATGGCTGCTTGCCGCGCACTGTCGGTTGGGCTGGTACATGGCTTGCTGGAGCAAGGTGCAGATGTGAACTTGACGACTGCCAATGGCGACACGGCGATGCACTTCATCTGGCGGGACTGGGAGCCACCGAAGACGACGATCTCGCACTTCCGCGAAGCTGCAGACACAGCCATTCGTGCCAACCAGGTGTACGAAATCCTGCAGGCGCTGCTGTCGCATGGTGCTGACGTCAACGCTCAGGTGGAGTGCAAGCTTGATGGACGGATTGATTGCTGTTTGTATGCGTTGGCAGCTGACGGGGTTGCTGGTAGAACCTGTTCGGCGAGTCTGCGCTGCAGTTCTGTGCACTGCATGGTCTCGAAGATTGCGTCAAATTGCTGATCGAGCACGATGCCGACGTCAACGCAGTGGACCGTCAGGGGCGCAACTCCGTCGCGATCGCCCAGGAGCTCAACTATGATCAGCTCTATCGCTTGCTCCTGAATCATCAGACCATCCAGCGGGTTCGCAAGAAAGAGCATGAACGCCGGCGCGACGTGCTGCTGCTACGGCAAAAGCGCGGCACGCTCACGGCCGATTGGACTGAGTCCAGTACGTCGATGCGCATTTGATCTTGTACGGATGCTGTTGTGTCGCACATGGGCTGATGTTTCGTCATGGCTTGCAGCCGACAAGCTGTTCGCACGTCTTGCAGTGCTGGATCGACGTGCCGGTCATTTACGGAATCAATACGTCGACCGGCACGGCAACGTCGTCGTGGACGACAGCGATGATGAAGACGAAGACGAACCGAAGCCACAAGGGCACGGACACAAGTGATTGAGTGTGGCAAATGGCTTCTATGTAAGTATTAGTTGTGGGTAGATAACAGAAGCAGCAACGTAATCAAATCTCGCTGTGCATCGGGATGGGATGATGTTGGGTGTCGGCACTGGGAGTGGATATCAGCCACCACCGGGACCTTTACTTCTTGGCCGCGGCCTCGCGAACCGCCTGCTCACGCATGGCGTCGGCGCTGCGCTCCTGGAACTCTTCCAGGCTGCTGTTCATGGCCTCGAACGCCGCGTTGATGCGATCTTCATCGCCAGTTTCTAATGCCTTGGTGAACTGTCTAGCCTTGCCTGGGCAGATGACCTGCGCCATGCAGAACTGAAGCGCCGTCGCGGCCTGCGAGCACTCGATCTCGTTCGTGCACGTCTTCACGGTCTGGAAGCAGTTTTTGCACGACTCCTTCACCTTGCCGAAGGTCTGTTCCACCTCCTGCACCGTCAGTGGCGCAGGCTTATCCTTGTCGGCCTGCTGGTTCTCGAGCAACTTGGCACGAGCAGCGAGGCTTGGCTCGCTCAGGTTGCTGACGAGGCCCATGATCGGATACTTGATGCGATCCACGAGGCTCTCCAGCGAGTCAACAGCTGGACGCGCGTACATCGAGATGGACTTGACTTTGCCTTCCGAATGCAGCTCAGGCACCTCGTCCTGGTTCGACTTGTCGTCGTTATAGTAGTAGTCAATCACGTAGCGCACCTGCGTGTTGTCGCTACGCAGAATGGTCCAGTCGTGACGATCAAATGGCTCGCCATAGCCCAGCTTGCTCTTGATCCACGCCAACGGCGTGAGCTTGTCTGGGCGACCGCAGAACTTGAGCAGCTTAGGCGCCGAGCCTGGATGGCACACGTTCTCATACTGCTCCACCTGAGCCCACGCGCGCTCGTTCATGTTGTTGTGGATGGCCACAATGGTGCCCACATCACCCTCGTGCACATCTTCGCCCTTGCCCTTGCGCTTGAGCGCGTTGAAGAACATCTGCTCGGATGGATAGAGCCAAGTGCCCTCAGTACCGCCCTTGGGAATCGTCGACTGCACGCGCTCCTGCGGCAATGGGAACCGCTGCTCCTCGTTCGGCTCCTGGTTCGGGTTGTACGGCATCATATTGGTCGGATCAATGCGCTGGCCGTAGACATTGTAGACCTCGGACTGCGCGCCTTTCTTGTCGTGCTCGACAGGACAGCCGCCGCTCAGCGCTTGAGCCTTGTCGTGCTGCACAGGGCAGCCCTTCTCCTGCGCTGGCTGCGCCTTGGTGTGCTCCACGGGGCATCCGCCCGTGCTGGCCGCCGCCACCGGCGTGCTCGCGTTGTTGCCCATGTTGGTTCGCTCGTGCTCAGCTCACGTCTCGGTCACAGACCGCTTCACTCGTCTGCAGCGTCCGCTGGCCCAGCGGTCCCGATCCCGTCGGAACCGGGCCCCAAGATACCGAACCGCTGTCACATCGATAATGTGGTGTGGTGCACACCACGCATTCCCGTCTCTGTCGTTTTTTGGTTGGTTGATGTGTTTGGTCCAGGTGGACCCTGGCTGTTTTATACAGGTACGCCACCACCGTATACAAAGATCAAGTTTGCGGAGTTGAAAGTGCGTGGTGGAGTGCACGGGACCTCCGAGCCAGCATTTGACTGGGTGTGGGCTGTTGGGGGTGTCGGTGCCCTGGAATCGATGGCGCCAGCGCTTGGCGTGAGTCATTGTCCTTGTTGTCCGTGAGGTAAGAAAGCGATGTTAATGTAGCGACGGGATGTGGAGGCCCGGCAATTCGACGCAGAGCTCTCGCGTGCAGCAAGAAATGGATGCGAGATGCAATCTCGTGTGGGCGAATCCTGATTGTGGAGAGCTACATGCGGACACAATGATGGCAGCGGCGATAGTCGTCATTGTGCGCGAACCGTATCGATTGAATGGCCACCACAGATCCCGTCGCACCAACGTGCAAAACGAAATGAGCTCACATTGCTGCGTGATGCGATCTCACAGCAATCATTCAAAATGAAGCTCAACATTGCTAACCCAGCCACCGGCGCCCAGAAGGTCCTCGACATCGATGATGAGCACAAGCTCCGTGCCTTCTACGACAAGCGTGTCTCCCAGGAGGTTGAGGGTGAAGTCCTTGGCGATGAGTTCAAGGGTTTCGTCTTCCGCATCTCGGGTGGTAACGACAAGCAGGGTTTCCCAATGAAGCAGGGTGTCCTCACCAACGGTCGTGTCCGCCTCCTTCTCTCGAAGGGCAAGTCGTGCTACCGCCCACGCCGCAAGGGTGAGCGCAAGCGCAAGTCGGTCCGTGGCTGCATCGTCGGCCCAGATCTTTCGGTGCTCAACTTGGTGGTCGTCAAGGCCGGCGAGAGCGATGTCCCAGGCCTCACCGACATCCAGGTGCCACGTCGCCTCGGCCCAAAGCGTGCCTCGAACATCCGTAAGTTGTTCAACTTGAGCAAGGAAGACGATGTCCGCAAGTACGTCGTCCGCCGCAAGTTCGACTCGAAGACCGGCAAGAAGAACGACAAGGCGCCAAAGATCCAGCGTCTCGTCACTCCTCGCACGCTCCACCACAAGCGCGAGATGGCCTTGGCCAAGCTCAACCAGCGCGAGAAGGTCAAGCGCGATGCTGCCGAGTACAGCCGCCTCCACGCTCAGGTGCGTTGATTCCGTTTGATGTTTTGTTGTTGCCATTCCGCAGTTGCTGACTGGATCACTGTGCTCTGGGATTCTCCCCTGCTCCTTGTACGCCTTATGGCACTGCAGCGCGTTAAGGAGCAGAAGGAACGTCGTGCCAGTGAGATCGCCAAGCGCCGCAGCAGCCGCCGCGCTTCGTCGCTCAAGGCCTAAATGGCCGTGTCACTGCGTCGAGACACTCTTCTGCTTTCTCGCCACGGTCATCGGGGTGGTGGAAACCATGCTGTGAGGCAACTCCGGCGAGGTATCTAATGACAGGACAATACACACCGATTTCAACCAATTGTTCATGCTGTTCTCATTTCTTCTAGCTATCTCCAGTTCATCTTCGTACTTGTTCACATGTACGCTAGGCGTGCGTGCTGTCAAATGTGTGAGATCAAATCGCGCATTCGTGTTTCTCGCCCCTGGGGGTGAGAGCCCAACAGATGTCCGTCTAAGCCATCCACGCTTCGTCTCTGTGCCTGGCTATCGCTGATCTTTTGATGTTGGCTGTCAGCGTGCATGAGATCGTGCACGTGAAGCATGCATGCATCGTGTGAACGCCGTCACCAATGGATGGATGGGTCCGGTGGCATCACGTCAACTTGTTCTAGCAGGCCAACAACACAATGGCGATGGTCTGTATGCTGCTGCAATGCACTGTTATACAGCTTGATGAACACACAACAAGGGTCGCATTGTGCACCCTGCCCTGCCAACGGCATGGTGCCATCCGCTGACTGCGTGAGGCCTCCATCCTTGATGCCAACGGAGCCATCCACCTCCTCGTCCACTGTCTGCAGCTCGGCCGTCCAGCCGTTCTCCCATCCGACAGTCGCAGCCGCGATCTTGGTGCCACCTTCGTGGGGCCAGGACGCGCCCGAGACCTCTCGAGTTCCCGCGAGTGCGCTCTCCCTGCACGCACCAGCGCAGCTGCCACCGCCACCGCCGCCACCACCACCTTCTTCTCAAATGGACGAGAACATGCGATCCCGCGGTCGGGCCACTTCTCACTCGTGTTCTCAATGTTCTTTTCCAGCGTCTCGCTGCCAACCATCACATCCTCCATATGAGACAACAGTCACTGGTCAGCTTTCTCTGCACCATGCAGCGGCGCTCCGAGCGAGTGTCCGTCCTGCCATGCACCTCTGTGGCGGCCCAAGTCGGTCGAGAGTCCCATTGGCTGCCACTGCGCTGAGGTGGCTCCACCCGCCGGTTTTCCAAGTGTGTCCATCCAGGGAATTTTCGGGCTCGATTCAGTTTTGTCCCTCCTTTTCCACCAATAGAAACCTTCCATTTCTTCTTCTCAACCACTCATCGTGCGTGCTGGGAGGACGGGGTAGGGCTCCTCCCTTGTTCGGGCACCGGGGCGGGAGCTCGCGCCGGTGTCCGAGAGCCGCTGGAAGTGACGGCAGTGCCGCGCCCAAGCCCAAGCTCACCGCTGTCCCTCCAGGCCTCAACGCGTCGTCGCTGCAGTCGATCAAATCGCCGGTCGACAGATCGCTTGAGCGTCCGCGGATCTCGGCGTCTTTGTGGGGAGTCGACGTCTGCGTCGGTGAGTGAGTGCCTGCTCCACGAGTGTGCCGTCGCGCCAGCTGCCAGGCCATCGCGCACGGCTTTTCGCTGCGGCTGTTGAGGAAGAGGAAGCACCTGCTGCTGCTGCGGGGGCTTGATCTCGCTTGACCAACCCACGCACGGCTCGCTGGCTCGTTCGTTCGTCCGCGTTCCCGCCATGACTCGCTTTGGCCCGCCGCTGGTCACGACACACAACGTGCTGCGCCCCGTTGTCGTGCAACAGCCTGCTACGTCGGTATTGAGCGCCTCGTCGGGGCCGCACATGCCCACTGCGTCCACGTCGACGTCTGCGTTGCCGCCCATGACGCTGCTACCGCCGCAATGCTCGGGCGCGGCGTCCGACTGCTCGGCCGAGACGCTGTCGCCGCGCTCGACCACGTCGTCCACGGGTTCTACGGGCTTCTACTCGCGCAAATACGAGCAGGAAATGGTCGAGCGCCGCTACCGGGAGCACAACCTCATCTACGGCAAGGACGTCATCCAGGTGCCGCTCAAGGTCGAAGACCGCAACAACGAATACGTCAATCTCGTGCTGTCGCACCGCGAGTTCGACATCATGGCCGTGCATATCCCGCAGTACGACGAGATGCGGCCCGAGGACCTCATTGACCAAATCACGCGTTTGGTCAAGGAGTCTGACAAGGCCAAGAAACTCCTGAACCGATCGCCCACCAAGAACCAGACGGGTATCCATCACCTCGGCCACGACGGATCGTCGTCGTTCTTCCAGGCCCGTGTTCTGGAGCTGGAATATGAACTGTCGCGCCTCAACACCAAGCTCGCGGCCTCGCGGTCGCTGCAGGCCAACCTGGTGGATGAGAACACGCTGCTGCATGCCAAGATGCGCGATTTTGAAGCGAGTGCTATGGAGAACGAAAAGCTCCACATGCAGAACGATCTGCTCCACCAGCAGGCTGTTAATGCCTTCACGGAGCTGCATCGCATGCGCACGGTGGGCAACTCCCTGCGTGCCCAGGTGGCGTCGCTATCGCAGGAACTGTCGGTTCTGCGGCAGCAACAGTCTGAGCACGCGGCCTTGGTCTGCCAGACCACGCAGCAGCAGATGCTACAGTTGGTGAGCGTCGTGCGTGAGCGTGAAGCGATTTTGCAAGAGAGCTACCTCAAGGAGAAGCACGAGCGCCAGCTGATCACGGAAAAGTATCATGAAGTGTCGGGCCGCATCCGCGTGTTCTGTCGCTTGCGGCCACCGCGTGCGACCAACCAGACAGCGCTGGTGCTGCCCAAGCCTAACAGCGTGCTGGTCGAGAAAGGCGCCAAGGAATTTGCGTTCGACAAAGTGTTTGGACCGGAATGCACCCAACGTGACGTGTACGAGCAGATCGAGCCGGTGGTGGTGTCGTTCGCGGACGGATATAACGCTTGCATCATGGCCTACGGCCAGACGGGCTCAGGCAAGACCCATACGATGCTGGGCAACGGTGACGTGGATCCTGAACTGGAAGGCATGATCCCACGCGCGCTGCAGCAAGTGTTCGACATCACGTCCTCTCGGCAGATCACGTACAAGGACGCGCTGTCGGTGAGCATGATCGAGATCTACAATGACCAGATCATCGACTTGCTCTCGGAGGACAACGGCAAGACTGGACGCAGTGCCATTGTCAAGAGCGAAAACGACATCACGAACCGCCAAGTGACCGAGTGGTCGCACGTGACCGATATCCTGGCAGAGGGCAACTCGAACCGTAACATCGCTTCCACTAGCATGAACGTCGAGAGTAGTCGCTCACACGCGCTGGTGTTCTTGCACCTGGAGAGCCAACACCGCGAGACATTGGAGATGCACAAGAGCACTCTCTGTCTTGTGGATTTGGCTGGCTCGGAGCGAATTTCTCGCAGTCAAGTGGAAGGTGAACGGCTCAAGGAAACACAGCACATCAACAAGTCCCTGGCAGCACTCGGAGACGTTGTGTACGCATTGCAGCACAAGGCTAAACACACTCCATATCGCAACTCGAAGCTCACGTACATGTTGCGGGACATGCTCTCGGGACAGGCAAAGACACTGTTGATGCTGCAACTGAGTCCTGATGACGACGATGTGGAAGAATCGCTTTGCTCGCTCAATTTCGGTGCCCGTGCCAGCCAAGTCCAGATGGGAGTGGTGCGCACGAGTGTTGAGTCGGGTGAGATCTTCAAGCTCAAGGACGAAAATCGGTCGATTGAGCGGCGGGTGGAAAGTCTGGAAAAGAAATTGTCGGAAGTTCGTGACGAGTGCTCTCGCAAAGACGAGCTGTTGGCGGCCGCGAACCAGGAAAATGAACGACTGGAGCAACGTGTACTTGCACAAGAAGAAGAAATTGCGTCTATTACCGAGACGCTGCAGCGGTCTGTGTCGTCGTCGACGATGTCCGTATCCTCCGTCGTAGCCAACGCCAGTCACAGCCCCGCGCGATCCCCACTGCCGTCCCCTGCCCGCGTCAGCTTGCCGTCTCCCCCAAGCCCAACGACCTCGGCTCGTTCTGTTCGATCTTCGCGCAGCACCGCGTCGACGTCGTCTTTGTCAACTCCAACAGCCCGTTCCAGCCTTCGCAGCTCTAAAACCTTGACCAGCCTTACCGATCCTGCAAGGACTCGGCCATCGCTGACATCTCGACGGAAGCCTGATCTCACACTTCCACCTCCTGCGGCGACACTGTCCGACCGTGTACCTCGTGCGCCATCATCGCTGCCGTCACGACGGACCTATATGGCTGGCTCTCCTACCACTGCACCTTCCTCCACCAGCCGCATCCCTCCTAAAGCCACCTCAATGTCTCGCTCATCGTCCATGCTCACACCGACTGCTGCCAGCGCAAGTCGAACTGTTCGTCGCACCAATTCGGTCACGTCGTCAACATCTTCTACTGCTTCCACGCGGTCTTCGTTGACGAAAACGCGTGCACCTATCTCAACGCCAACAAGATCAAGCACTGTGTCGACACGGACGGCGCGGCCTGCCCCGACCTCTTCCTGGAAGTAAATCATCAAGACCGTCCTCCATCCCTAAGCTAATATATTCGCTTGCAGTCCTGTGCGTTAGTTCTCAGGCCAGATAGAGCACTAAGCAAGCCCAGCCCAAGAACGACGTAGGCGTGTGCCAGTTAATGTCTCGCGTGCTAAGAAACTGATAATCTACATTGGTTTCTGTTTTGGATAACTTGAATTCCCCCCGCCAACACTTTCAGGAGCTAGCTACATATGGCGAAGTCAATCCACACACTGTCGGAATAGCTATCATACAGACGTTGCTCTTTCATCCGATGAGCTCGTTCATGAGGTCTTCGTCCTCTTTGCTCATCTGCACAATCGGCACAGCACTAGTTGACCCTGGCGCAGTTCCTGTCTCCGTCTTCATCTCGGCCGTCGTATCGATCACGATCGTGCCTGGGCCACTCGTGCCACATTGACGAGATCCATAAATCTTGGCGACCACGCCATGAACATCTCGGTTCACACCAAGGTCCCGGACAGCTTGTCCGACGCGATACTTGGACACTTCGCTGCTCTGCAGTTCGATAAAGCGCTCTGTTGGCTGTAATGCCTGCTGCTGGAAAGCGGGGTCGTTGCTGAGCTGGTCAAACACTTCTCGTGCTGCCTCGACCGTCTCGGTCACGAATCGTGGCGGTGTCTCTCGGAAGAAGACGTATTCCTTGGTGGGCGTGCTCCCAGGTTCGCCCAGTTGCACGCGTTTGCTTGATCGGTTGGAGGCCTTCTTGCGCAGCGCGTACTCGGACAGCTGGTCGTCAGTTGCCATAGACGTGTCCGTGTTCTCGGCCGGCAATGGCGGGTTCACCACTTCCGTGTCATCAATGCCCAGCGCGAGCAAGTCGCTTGTGCGGGCCCGCGGCGTCGACCCTGGCTCGCCCATCAGTGCTGCCACACCGACGGCAGCGACTGGCTTGGGTGTGTGGCCTGGATGACCAAGGCGGTTGTAGCCTGAGTCGTCCGAGTCGTCTGTGCTGGCCGTGCTTCCCACCACGTCGTCAGCTTCAACTGCGGTGATGACCGTGAGTTCGGGCTTTTTTCTCGACTTGGACGATCCCTTGACTTTCGGGGTGTCGGAAGTCGCCGTTGCAGCCACGGGTGAGGACGTTGTTGACGTCGTTGTTGTGCGAACACGGCGTCGGTATCGTCGCTGGTGCTGCTTCTCGTTGTAGAACGCCAAGAACTGCTCAAGCAGCGACTTCGCATCTTCGTCTGCACACAGTCAATGTCAGTCCAATGTACCAATACCTAGCGCCAAACGCGTTAGATCTGACCGTCTTGTGCTGTTGCTGCCGCTTGCGCGCATTCGCTGGCATTAACGACCTGGGCATGTCTGGCTGCCAGCTCCTGCTGGTTCGATTCGGTCGGTTCATCCACCAACTGCGAGATAGCGACGGGATCACAACACGCATGCAGCCCCGAACAACAACGCGAGCAAGGATGGAGGTCAGACGTGAGTGAACGGATCCATACATGCATAGGACAGCCACGGTCATGGCCACAACTTCGTGCCTCACACCTTCTCGTCATCGAGCAGCTTAACGACGTCGTGGTGTTGATTCTTCAACAGGAACTGCCGCACGAGATGGTGCGCGTACACCTGGTCTGGTGACGAGCCAGTCATGCGCGAACAGACCATGAGCGAGGACGTCTTGGCGACGGCAGCCGCAGGCCCGGGTGCCGACCGTAACGGCGCGTCGGCCGTCGACACGGACCGGATCAGGTCGCTTTTGCCATTGTCACTGCTGGTGGTCGTGCTTTGGCGCTGGGATTGACCGCCGTGCTCTCCAACGATCTTCTTGGTTCCAGTGCTGGTAGCACTGTTGTTGTCAGTAGACACCTCAGCGAGTGGGACAGGACCGTGGTTCAGGTCGTCGTCCAGATCGTCATGAATCACGAGCTCGGTGCGTTTGCGGCGAGATTGTGACTGAGAAGTCGTCGTATTGGCTCTGCCGGTCCAGTGGGACTCGTGCGTGAGCTCTGGCCGTTCAAGCGTGTCGTCATCATCGAAAGCAAAGGCAGTCTTGCGCGTTGCCGGTGCACGGAATGCCTTCCCAAGGTCAGGCCCAGCGCCTGCACCAGCACCGACATCATCGGTGTCGTCCAACACCCAGCCGCTCATAACTGTGGTTGAAGATCAGCTGGCTGCGAGTCGCCGGCACTGCCAACGGCAGGCACGAACTCGAAGTGGTGAGCTGGTTTGTTCTGGCCCAAGCCATGTCCATATCCACTGGTTACGCCGTGCGCGGCCATCGATGAGCCAAGGTCTGCAGGCATTTCGGGACTGCGAGAGGTCTGCGAGACCGATCTGATGCTCACAAACTAAGGAGCGATCTTGCCTGGAATAGCGAGCGGCTCAAGGGATGGTGTGGCCGATCAGATTGCGTCAGGGTTTGTGGCCGTGGGATCGGCGGATGCATTTGGCACAGCAGTCTGTCTCCGAGCGAGAGAATGAAAGAGAGGAAGAAGAGGAAGAAGAAAAGAATGATGATATGAGGAGACAGTCTAAGAGTGTTGAGTGCTGGGTGCTGAGTGGGAGGTTGAGGTGGAAATGAGGCAGCCACGAATGCGACTATGGGCCCATGCTGGAGGGAACACGCCTCCGGGACACGTACGCAGATCAGGAAAGCGAAGCACAACAGAGCAGAGCACCCACACCTGAACGAGCAGAGGCAGGAGCGGACCACCACAAACCAAGACAGACACACGAACAATGGGCTCGTTTACATTGCTCTGGGACACGCTGATCAAGGCCACAAGTGAGCTCCAGCTGAGCAAAATGACTGTCACAGCAGCACAAGAACAGCCATGGCCCACACGCGTCACCACCGCAATGCAGAGTTCACAGCAATCCCCCCCCTGTCGCCGTGGAGATGATTTTGGTCATCATCCGTCAAGCTCATCGATCACAGTCCCTCGCGACATGCGAGGTGACTCCGCAGGTGGTCTCCATCATCTTTACATCCATCAAGCATCCACACAGCATCTGCATCAGCAACAGCTCGCTGGACACATCACGTCATTGGCGCTGTTTTCGTCTTAATGTCTTGATGATGACTTCAAGATGAGGCAAGCTCACCAAAGCATGCACAGCGCAGCGCAGCTTTGTGGGTGCCTTCCAACCTGCGATGCGGCATGTTGAGTCGACAATGCCAGTCGCAGGGGAATCATCACGAAGCAGCGGTTGTCGTGTTGCTGGCTTGTTCCGGACAGGCTGAGCGTACACATTGCGACAGCGATCGGACTCGATGTGGCGCACTGGTCTGGGCCTGGCATGTCGCGTTCGGGCGCCGTCGCTTTCAAGATTCACGCAGCCGCCAAACTGCCACCAAAGGCACTGCCATGCGCACACATGCAGCCACAGAGCGCACGGCACACCAAGCTGCCGGTAACTCAACCCATTCCGCCCCATGCTTCTCCTTTCGTCATCGGTGCGTGTGCGACATCAATGGATCCCGAACTCACACACGCCCCGATGGCGGCTTCCCAACATGTCCGGACGATTCGGCGTCATCAGCGTCAGCTTCGTGGTGACAGCTCTGTCGTCAGCTCGTAACAAGGCACACATGGCTTGTTGCCTGCGCCGCCAGCTGGCGTTAGTGTCGCGTTAAATCGCGCACGAGATCCATTTCGCGTCCTCCAGCCATCACCGTCGGCCGTTACCAATGCCACCGCCTGCCACGCATGCAGCGCGTTTCACCTTGTTTTGGAACTTATGCCCACGTGGCACCTTGATTTCCGAATTCAAACTGATAGCAGAAATCGAGTTGTTAACTGCGCCATATGTATAAGAGACGCGCGTTGGCATGGCTTAGCTGGCGTCGAAGAAGCCGCGGGCAACATGAGCACGAAGCGCACGCTGGCGTTGGACGCGCCGCTGCGGGAATACCTGGCAGCATGCGTGCGCCAGCGCAAAACGTTCTATTTGGGATTGCTGATTGGCCAAGCGAGTGTGTCTTCTCCAGCAGACACTGTCGTGGCTGCTGTTCAGGTCCCCTCCGAGTTAGGTGAGTGCTGCGCCATGTCACTGCCGCCCATGTGCTCGCTCATCGTGTGGCTCGCCATGCTGTGGCTCAAGCAGACGACAACGAACACGCACAATCCTTTGAAGACCTGTCAACAGACTGGGTGCAGGACTACACCAAGCAGGCGAGTGGTGACAGAGAGACATTTGTGCGATGAGGGATTTCGTTCGTCCAGCAGCGCTGAATTGTGGCTTCTCATGTTGTGCCAGGTGGACCGCTTGCTGCCTGGTGGATTGACGGTGCTTGGGCTGTTTGTGGTGTCCGTGGACAACGCGCGCACTGTGTTCGACCAAGCGTCGTGCTACCTGCGCGCCGTGGCAGAAGCGCTGGCCGTGCCCGTCAACTTTCAAGCGACAGGTGACGACAGCTCCGTGTACTATATCCTGCATCTGTCGCCAACGACCAGCCAGCAAACATGCAAGGCCTATCACAGCATTAACGATGCGCCAAAGGTGAGAGCAGCACGAAGAGGAGAGCGATGAGCTTCCATTGCTTGTATCGTATCTATTACTGTGCCAAACGTTCTGATTGTATGAATGCTCTCGCAGACGAACGTGGTTCCAGCCGATCTGAAGCCGCTGCCCGCTTCGTTTGAGCCGATCAAGTACGTCGCTAACGTTGCAGTCAACGAGACTTTGGCGTTCACACCCATCACGGCAGCGGAGGGTGATGATGCCATCGCCATTGTCGAGAGGCGAATGGAAGAAGTGACCGAGCAGCTGGTGCCGCTGGCAGCCAAGGTGCTGCAAGCGATCGGTGTCCCCATGGCGAAATCGTTGTCAGCATCTAGCACCGACAACGAAGTGATGTTATTGTCTCCATTGTCTGAGCAGCTGCCACAGGATGTCGCGGTGGACTCCAAGCAGGTGAGCAGCGTCAGCAGTTACGTGTGGTGATGACTGTTTTCGTCGGTGGACTGACCTATCCTACTTGTACGCAGACATTGGTGGGATCTTTGAACGGCACTATTAGCTGTCTCGCCTTCGTGTCCGCTGCCGTAAGCACCTGAGCTTGAATGTTTGACATCTTGACGTGGGATTCCAACCTCTTCGTGTGGATTAATTGACAGGAAGCTGATCCGTTCCAGAGCGCCGTGCACTACCTCAAGCGCGACTTCGTCAAGTCGCTACGATTGCGCATGGAGTTGGTGCTGGAAAAGTGGGCAGACGATGCCGTGGAGGTCGCTGAGCTACAGCAGCAGTTTTTGTTCCGCGATGGAGGCAACGTTTGCCTACCTCGCCGAGCGGCCATGACGTGGCAAAGCACGGTGCTGCCCACTTCTGCTCGTTTGACGACGTCGCTGCACGTGTTCCCGGACGATGACTTCCCCGTCGCTGTGCGCAACGCTCTGGAAATCCTGGGCGTTCCTGGCGCGGCGACTGATTCCGCGTCCGAAGAAGACGACTCGAAGGCGTCGCAGATGGCGGACCACGCCTCAAGTCTCGCGTTTCTGGAGGAGGACCCCGTTGACCATGACGTGGCGGCTGCCGCCCGTCGAGGGACACAACATGCGGCTGCGGCTTCTCCGCCGATCACTGCCGTCGGAACCTCGCACTCAACACTGCTGCTGGCATTGGCCTTGCTTGTCGTGATTGTTGCCATTGCGTTGCAAATGCTGATGAAATAAAGCCATTTTGAATGAATTTGAACGGACGTGTCAAATTATGGTACTGTTGGACTGATGTTATTCTACACACTTGCTCTCTCGCTATAAATTAAACTATCTCTATTGGGGTGGGGAAGGTTGCTTGGCGGCGCTTAGTAGAGCGCGCTGAAGGCCCATTCGACGTTGTTGCCATCGAGCATGCGCGATTCGAAACCGAACTCGGCAAACGTGTGAGCATCGGTGCGCACGATGTCGATACCAGTGCGACCGTCGTGCGTCGGCTCGTGGTCTTCATCGTCGAGGCCCAAGTCAATGACTTCCTCTTCGTGTTCTGGCTCCTCGGCGACTGGCGCCTCGGTAATCACAGGGGCGGCTTCCTCAATCTTGTCTTGCTGCATCTGCTCGACGGCGTCCTTGACGCGGGCAATGGTGCGGTTCACCTTGTCCAAGTACGCGGCGTTCGACTTGCAGTCGACCGAGCAGAAGCCTGGGTGGCGGCTCAAGGTCTTGAGATAAATAAGGTTGCAGTTCTGGCACTTTTCGCGCTTGTTGTCCCAGTGCGCAATGCGCTGCTTGGGTTCCATTTCCACTGGCGTGGTGGTGGTGTATGTTGGCGAGGGCGTCGCCGCTTGGCGCTGGCGCACACGGTGCTTGTCGGCCAGGCACACGACGGGCGCGAACGGCTTGGCGGTGCTGGCGCTGCCGCTGCCGCTGCCGAACGACATGTTCTTGACAATCCCACGGAAGAAGGCGTCCATTGTGTCTGATGTGGTGGAGTGGTGGTCGCTCGTGTTGGGTTAACGGCAAAATCCCGAATGAGCTCTCAATCCGGCCGGACCGAGCCCCATCGCGGAGCTCACACTGCACTCGGTCGGCCAAGGAGCTTTTCGAACGTCCAGCTGGCCCTGTTCAAACCGATCGTGTACTGGTGTGGGTTGGCTGCTTTGTCTCTGTGGGGAACGGGACGAGAGAGGGGAGACGAGCCAGGCCATGGCCAGCGCAGCAGACAGGCCAGCCGCTGGCTGCGGGTGCCACAGTCAGCAAAGAGTCGGTTGGTAGGGCGTACCCGGTTGTGTCGCTGGCTGGCACTTTGACAGCGCAGTGCTCACGCGCGTTCCCTTGCGATATGAATGCTGCGGGGGTTGGGGGTGGCGGGTCAGTTTGACGTCCTTGCTGGACGACCAGCTGGTGCGCGTCAAAGCTCATGGTTTGTGGCGCTGGTGCCGATGGCACCAGCAGCACCAATGGCACCAACGGACGAAACTGGTGAGCTAGTCACCAAGATGAGAGTTACTCACCGCATGTGTTTGGTGCGGGGTGTTGGCATGCACGCCCTGGTTGAAGTGTTGCTGCCAGGCTGCACTGGGAGCAACACAGCAAGCGCCGCCATCCGACATGCTCGTAGTGGGCTGTGTGCATGGATTGGGTTGGATTGGATTGCATTGGCATCTCTCGCCGCATGAACTTGCGCTGGCTTGTCATGGGATGGCAGCGCTGCAATGGCAATGCTGTGGCGTGGCCGTCCTTTGCGTCAAGGCACTGCCCGTCCGCCTCGACAGCGTCCGTGCTGTGCAGCGATTGCATGGCTGCCACCTGGACAGGCCGCGGTTCTAGCCCAGCTGTTCGCTCTCTGCGTTGACCAAAGCGAGATGCGTGCTGCCACCGTGGTCAACGCCCACAAGGCAGCGCATCGCGTCCGGCCAGCGAAAGGTGCACTCGGCGCCAGCGCAAGCAGGATGCAGAGTCCACCGTGGGGGGGGGGATGGCTGGCTCAATTCACGCGGTCGCATGATCGCTTTGGAGATGGAGAATAGCTCCTCGTCTGGCCACCGCTCCACCTGTCCGCAAGCGCCACTCTTCGCTCACCTCACCGGGACATCTTCTTCGCCCGGCATGGATCCAATCCAGTCGGGGTCGTCCATGCATGCTGGCTGTCCTTGTCCTGGCAGTGTGTGGTTTGCCGCGCGATCGTTGACTCAGAACAGCAGACAACCACAACACTTGGACGCACACGCGACGCTCTGTGTTGTTGGCCAAGCATCAGTGGCCCCAGACGTTGGTGCTGCAACGAGCTCCATTGTTGATGCGTTACGTGAAGAGCTCTCAATCTCATGATGGCGCGACGCGTCAGCCGGTTTCAATCATCCCAGCTGGACGATCCTGAACCATGAAGCTCGCTGGATGAGGCCAGTTGTGGCGATGGCTGCCATCGTCCAGCTGGCGATCTGAATGGCGCCGAGTGGTGATTCAAGCCAGGCAGTGCCGCGCTCCACGCAGCAGCTGGGGCGTCAATGAGGACACCACCGTGCCGTCCAGTTGGTGCTGAGTCACGTTGCGAATGGTCAATGCTCCATGGCGCCCTTTTAAGAATCCGTCCTCTTCATCATTTCAGCGATCTCCAGTGCACAGGCAGAAATCACAGAATTGTTAGTCAACCACCATGACAATGCGTCAGGTGGTTGCGCGATTGCCAGTCTCATGTGGAGCCCAGCTGTTGCTTTTGCTGTGGCTGCCAACCTCAGCAACCGAGCAAATGCGTGGCAAGAAAGCCGCGATCCAGGGCACCGTGGGATCCAAGAGTGGCGCTCCGCGCTGATGGATGCCACGGTGTCGTGTGCAAGGAGCAAGAGAGTGTCTCAATCCAAATCCAGCATGATTGAGTTGGACTTGCAGGACAGGCTCTGCCCACTCGACTTGGTTGGGGAGATGTGGCCGAGGCGTGCGAGAGCACCGACATTGCCCTGGAAAACCTTGCAGTTTTGCCACTGTTGCGCACAACGAGCACATCTGTCGCGTGTGCGTTGTTGTTGTTGTTTCGGTTCTCAGACAATCTCATGCATGTGATGGGCGAGACAGCCTTTTGTCTGTCGGCAACAGTTTGGTTTGGATTGGTTGCGCTCGGCTTGGCTTGATCTTGGTCTTGGCCCCCGTATTGCGGTGGTGGTGGAAAGGGAGAGACGGAGACGCAGATCGAGGCGAGCCAAGCCATGAGAGCACACGAGTCCGGCCAAGATGGACGTGAAAACAGACTTGCGTAGCAAGCAAGCGAATCCAGATCACCAGTCTCTCTTCGCTGCGTGTGTCTGTGTCTGCAGGTGCGTGTGTGTGTGTGTGCGAGTGCGAGTGCACAAGTGTCCGTGTGCGAAGTGCACAACTTCGTAGAGGTTAGCATGTTGCCCAGTGTCGTGTGTGCACTCGACAAACTTTGTGCGATGACTCGAGCGTGAGCAGCACTTTGAGCGCGTCGAAACATCACCGGCGATGGCGCTTACCACCTGCTCGCTCTCAAGTTCGATCCTGCTCCAGCCCCTGCATGCAGAGGCGATCGCGCAGCAACGCCGTCAGGCAATGGCCAGGGATGACTGCGTCGACATGGGAACACGTCAGTCTGCGTCACGTCGAGTTTAAGCACAAACACAGACACACGGCGAGGGGTGAACGCGTCGAGCACTCACGCGGCGGCATCGGCGGCTGGAACTCACCGCCTCTGCAATCCAATGTCGAGCTCTTCCAAACGTGGATGGGCCATGCCGCCGCTGCTGCTGCTGGTGGCACGGGCGTGTGTGCTCGCTTGGTCACCTTGCGACGCCATCGTCGTGCTGACTGTGGGGCGGACACTGGTGACGCAGGAGACGACGAGTTTGTAATTTTTCATGGGCTCTGTCCATGCGATCACCTGGCACAGTGCAATCTGTCCTGGACAGGCCACCAAATCTGTGATTTCCTGTTTCATGTGCACTGGATATGGCATTGGGCATCGGGGCGGCGCTGGGCTTGCAGCAGAATCAGATGCCATCGGCGCAACCAAATCCACCGCCCAAGCAGCATTGGTGGTGGATTCCAGTGGCACAGTGCCAGCTTGCTGTCCAGATGAATGGACGACAGCAATATTTGGAGTTGTTCATGCGGTACCCGTGTCACCCTTCAAAGCGGCTTGATGGAGACCACCAGGCTGCGTCATTCCCTCCGTCACTCTGCACACATCCAGCGCTGTTGTGGCTGTCTTTCTTGTCGCAGTCGGGTTGGTCGCGTTCGGTCGGTGTCCAAGCCGGTCATGCCGCCGTCGCAGGGCCATGAGCACGCGAGCTCGGCTGCCCATCCGTGCATGCCATGGCTTGCTTAGCTTCGCTCCGGATTTGGCTTGCGGCCGTGCGACCAAGCAAACGGCAGGTGCCAGCTGGTGTGGCGCTCATGTCGCAAGACTAGCTCACCACATGGGTGCGTAATGGCCCATGCGATTCTCCCACCGGTCGCGATGTGTGCAATGCCATGTTGGGACGTCACTTCTGGTCGCTGGATGCCCGCCGTGCCATCATCATGATTCGTACGACACGTGGAAGCTCTGGAAGCAACCAAGTAACCGAGCAAACACCGGTGACCTCATCACGGCAAGATGACCAAGCAACAGTCTCCGTGCACCACAATAAAGCCGAACAACACGAGCGGGCGGCCACGACCGGTGTCGACAGCAGACTTGCGCGACAATGGAATGCGGACGCGCCATGTAAGACATGGACGCCGCTTCATCGTTGAGGTTGATGTATAGGCGATCCCTGCGAAGAGTCTCCGTCATCCACCATGCCGTCATGACAAAGCTGCGCCAGCCAGTTGCAGTGCAAGATGGAATTGACGATGCAACAATTGCATCGTTAATTCCATCTGCATGGTCGGCACCAGCGTGTGAACATCTGTTTTTGACACTGAGCGTGGGATGGCATGCCATGCCATCCAACAGCTTCTTCCATGATGAGCTGACCACATTGTCACGTGAACAACGCCGCAGATGCCGCGCGACTGGGACAGTCTGGGACAGAGGGATCCACTTGCAGAGATTTGCGACGAAAGGCCCAAACTTTGGAAGGAGGAAACCTGGAATCCAAAATGCTTCAAGGCCCCAACTGGCTAAATGTCGTACTGCGACTGCGTCTGTCTGCAGTTCGTTCCCCAATATGACAACACGACACGTTCGAAGAGATAGCAAGATATTTGACGATCGCAATGCGCTAGTGGGTCAGTACTCAAGTTTTCAAGGTTATCGTCATGGCAGTCGCCACTTCAGAGAGGTTCGTGGTTGGGCGCGGAGCCACCATTCTGACAGCCGTCTCCAATGGCAGCGAGTTCACCCTTGGCTTCATCACCGATGGATAGCTGTTTCTCCGTCCACGATATCTACGTATACGTGCACCCACGGTGATTGTGGGTGCGAATACCGTCCGTATTGCCATATGCGTGTTGAAATTGAAGCACTTGCGACTCGACAAGTCAATCTTCTACTACAGCAGCAAGCGGACGACAGATGAATGGAAGCCCAAGGTTCGAGCTCCCTCGCGCACCAGCGATGCAATTGCACCCAGTCTTTCATTTCCCGAACGACGAACTTGTCATCGAACTCAGGATGCTGTACACATGGGGCTCAGCCCCCTGTAATCCTAACTCACATTACGAGGGTTTTGCTTTCGACGAAGTTGAAGTTGACGTTGTCGAGCGAAGGCGACAACACCACGTTCTCATGCGCTGACGTCCATGTTATTGGGCACGTTCAGCTGGAAAAGCGCATTCACTGCTGATCTCCTACATCCAACACATCTTTCTCGTGTGGTTGATTGCGCCCGCTTGGCAATACTACTAGCTGCTTACGTAGTCAGCCAGCGCACATTGTTGTTCTATCGGACGAGCAATCTTTGCGGTTTGCACAACGACGATTGTCCAGCAGGTCAATACACGAAAAACCAAGCGTCTCTCAAGCATAGACTTCCACGACCGTTGGCAACTGCGCTTGTGGCAGCGAAGCGTGACTGCACCCGAACGACGAATCGCACGAACCCAGCTATCGATATTATCCGGATAGATGGTGCAGTGCAAACTGTCTGCACGGCCCAGTGCGCACTCACTTGCTCCTGTTGACCATGAATATCTGCCAGTGTTTTGTTCAATACCACAGTAAGCCCCATCAAGGCTCCAGCAAGCCTCATTTTAGGGAAACTTTCCCGAGTAACCAGCAGCTTTGTGTGACAGGCATTGTGAATACTTTACTGCTCTATGAATGGATCTGTCCCGCATCGACAATCGAGCTTGCCTATAGAAGAAGCCGCACACTTCGAGAACCGTCGCGTGGCTGGGCTACATGCAGTGCTCCTGGGTATCGATCTTGTCCATACATCACTCATAACCCATCTCTCAAGAAATCGGATATCGTGCAACAAGACCTGAAGACGCTTACGCCAGCGTGAATCCGATCACCACAACTGCTGCGATTATCGCATTGCCAACCACCGTCGACACTGCTGCCGATGCAGGTGACGGCGCGGGCACTTTGGTAGAATTGCTCGATTGATCCACATGCGTCTCCTCTGACGATGCATTCCTGCGTGGAGCATCTTTCGATGCTGCGCTCATATTGGACCCACTGTATGACTTGGTGATGCTGGACGTGCTGGACATACTGGATGGCCTAGAGCTGCCTGTTGTGCTGGATAAGCTGGGTGTGTGACTGCCCGTGTTTGTTGCTGTTGCCTCCAGAGCGAGCGAGGTAGTTGTCATAACGGTACCGACAAACAAGAAATCCTTGTAGCCCAGGTCGTAATAGATGAAGTCTGCGAGCGCGGCAGTAATGTAGCTGTTTGGGTCGTCGTCGTCCGCCAGGTTCATCATCAACTCATCGTTTATGAATCCCACAGCGGCGTTGATGCCGCCGCTTTCGCTGTACTGGTCGTAGAGGGTGTCGAAGTCGATCATGCACACGTCCATGTCGTCGTCGTCGTCGTCATCATCGTCAGGCACGCCTTGCTGCTCCAGCTCACGCAGCTTTGTGTTCTTTGAGTCGCCGCATCGTGTGGGGCACAGATCAATCTGTACCGTGGACGACGGGATCTGAATGTACTTGGGCATGCAGCACGATCCTGGGTTCTTTAGCTGCAGCCGTAGGTCATCTCCCGCTTTCTGGAGTATACCCTTTAGCTTCATCTGGTTTGCGTTGTTCAGCTCGGCGTAGTACCGGTCCCAGATCCTATTCGCCCTACGGGTCACCCGTTCTTGTTGGGCGTTGTACATGGGTGCCTTCCTCACAGGCGTCGGAGAGAACTTGGTATGCTCTGATGAGAAAGATGGTTTCGTGTTCCGATTGTATTTGGGGTTGAAATTTTCGTGAAATCCTTCGCATTATTGTAGTATGTCTGACGCTCACGCGGCGATGTTTCAGTGGGAAAGCGCACATTGCTTGCCACCTTTTCGATGTTGCGGATCTGTTCAGCTGACGCGTACGTCCGAGGTAGTTCTGGAACCAGACGACGCGAGGCAAAGAGACGTTGGGCATGATCCACCGCCACCGGGTCTTGATCAACGTTGTCTGAGGTTCGTGCGACCGAGTGCGCGGTCAGCAATGTCGCGACGATCAGGTATACACATACATACTTTAGCAGGTGCATGGCGATACGACAGTTAGCGCTTGGTGGTGAGTTGTGCGTGTGGTGAGGCAAATTCGCGAATGCGTCGGATTCGAGATCAAGTGCGTCGCAGTGGTAGCGATGGCCGATCGGTCAATCTTGCTCGACCAGTCTTCAACCTAGTTCCAGCTGCATTGCTGGAGGTTGGCAGAAGACCTCATGGTGCGGCGAACGATGAGGTGGCGCATGGAACAATCCAGGACGCGACTCACCAGTTGTCTGAATCGACAACCGGCAGCTTTCCATTCAAAGAAGGAGCAAAGAATGCTACTAATGGATTCATCTTGTGACGCCCACCACTAAACAATTGGATCTACACCATATCCTTGGTCTTTTTCAGCTTTGATATATTATATCGAAGCTAAAATTGACCAAGGATGTAAATGCCCCACATTGCATATTATGCAACATGAGGCATTTGATGCTACAGTCTGCGATCACCAAAAAGCGCAGTCACCCATTCATAGACAACAAGCAACCGTCCATGTTCTTCGCCATCTCCGGCAGTCTGGCACCCATTTGTTGTTCCTTGTAGCCTCTGGTTTCATCTGATGGGTTCGGATAGTTCGCGAGTTGTTCAGCACAGAGGTGCACGAATTTGCAAATAATATTCCAATTGCCCTTCTGGACAGAGTTTTTCTGGATCACACGTCGCGGTCACGACCAGGCTGTAGGTGTTATCGCGATGTCATCCACATCATCGTCTGGTCACACGTCGCCAATCCGAATGCGCTCAGATCTCCAAGGCCACAGGCCTTTCATTGGAGGTGTGGATATGAGATCCGCACCTGATGACCTGAAATCCTGGATTTCAGGTCATCACATTCTGCCCCATGGACATACTTGATTCCGCGTCATCGCTGCTTGGCTCTATGCAAGTGTCTAATCAATGTGGTTTGCTGCGCGCCAACATCCGCGGATTTTCCGCCGCACATTCAGCGTCACTGTTTAGCTAATCCTCACGAACATGTTGCGATAGCGTAGTGGACAGTGATACAGCAATCCCTATTGCCGGGTGAGTTACAGCCGACCAGGCCCATCAACACGAATTCCTTCAGGTGATCAAACGGGTTGATTGCCGAAGACACCTCAAGAACGGAGTTGGCGGGGCGTGAATCGTAGTAGATGGTGATCAAGTGACTGGCATTTGCGTCACCAATATCGAACTCGCCGAGGTAGGCGATTTGTTGGGTGTTACGCCGTCGATCCGCTTGTTTCACCTGTGTCGTTTGTCCCGATATGCCTTTCGGATGAGGCGGTAGGCACGCCTCCGAAAAAAATATGGCAATACCGAAATTCGTATACTGTGTACAGTGCGGTGCAGAAGTGTAGCTCCACCAGGAAACTCCGCGTGGACTTCGATTCGGCACACAGACGCAATGATTCCGAATGCGCCAGACGTTGAGGAAGCCGTTGATGCTATTTGCATGAGCATCGGCACCACAACGAGCAGGATGACCAAAAACCCACTTGGGTGGTAGACTATTGCAGTGCATAAATATTTCCCTCACGGCCAAAAACGCATTTCACGGCTTCCCACGTGGCCAGAATTGTAATTCAACGATACCTCGGCATTCCACGTTCAA